>MU223621.1:4622183-4652717 GCA_018584345.1 Thuja plicata
TCAGTTCAAAAAGGTAACTCATAATTAGCTCCTCAGTTAACCAAACTCTATCTCCTCTTAACCAAATAAAGAGGTGGAGTTTACTGTGGATCTCTCCTGCTCCTTTTGATCTCAACCGTTCATCTTCTCATCTCTGGGATTGATCTCAACCATTCATTTCATCACCAAATCCTATATAATAAACCCTTCATAACCATTTGAAGGATCTAGGATTTCAAGCTCTCGTGCGCCATTACTATGTCAGTTTGGTTCTAGCATTCAAGCCATCTTGCGATCACACACACACTTTTCAATTATCAAATTCTCGACGCTTCTCAAGTCATAGACGCTGCCCCGCCAATACTGAGCATCAAAAACAACATTTTGGAAGGAGTAGAGGGAAACAATAGAAGCTTCAAGCATCGAAGAGTTTGCATTCGTTTGTCTTCCTTTCTCTTGCTTGTACATTTTATTGCTCATGTTTCTGTTATTCGTTTAGTAGTTATTGCGTATTTGATTTGCATTCACTTGTGAACCTTTGCTACTAACCCCCGCCCTTGGAAAGCTGTGGGAAACCAGAGAGAGAGGCGTACACAAAGATAGACAAGTCTGGCAAGTCTATTAAGGACCTGGTGATGGTCTATTATAAAATGGATTTCTTTACTTCTGAGTTTAGTCTTGATGATCCTAATGCTTTTGCTTCATAAGATGTTGCTGCTAGATTACGAAGGAGCGCCTACTCTTGGAGAAAGAAAGACTACAAGAGACGAGAAGCTCGCTGTCAATTCTCATTCTTCTAAGGAAGATGAAAAGATGCCTATGAAGGACAATTTTCAAGATGAGGTTTTTAATACCAATCTGCGAGATCGTCTCATTCCTCATGGCAATGAGGATCTTAAAGGCAATGAGGGAAATGAATTAACTCTGGGTATTCTTTATCCTGATGTGGAAGCTGTGCCATCGCAATGTTTGGCAATAAGGAAGATGCAGCACACACCCAACAGTGACAATAATGAATTTGAGTGACCTCCAATGCAGTCTGAGAGGCCTCCAAGGCAGTATGATCACCAGAGTGATACTGGACGAGCCTATAAAGTTAAGAGAGATGGAAATGGGAGAGGAAACTGGGGTACTCCTACTGACCAAGGATTCACATGGGAACTAGATGAACTAACTCTTGTAGAAGAAGCAAAAGAGGATGAATCTCCTAATAACCAACAGTCAAATAAATAAACTCCTGCAGTGGAGTCAGCATAGTCACAGTCCCTTAAAAATTTTCCAGCGCAACCTATCTTGAAGATCGTGAATACCGAGACACCTGCCCCTGCCCCTGTGGCAGAAGATGAAGAAGCAGAAGATGAAGAGGTTGTTGCAGCTGAGAGGAGAGGTTTGTTTATCAACCAAAAAGGTTAGGAGGGCCAAGTTTTTTCTCATCCTATAGATGAGGATCTTTCGGCAGAGAGTTGTTACTCGAAAACAAAGCATCGTAGAAAGCCTAAAGAAAAAGAGGTGACTGAACAAACGGTTAAAAAGTTGAAGAGACCCCCTCAAGGAGATAATGAGGGGAACACAAAAAATAACTGCCCAATTTGGAATGCTAAGGGTGAGCATTCTCTCCATCTTCATACCGTTCAATCACAAACTTTGCCAAATGTCAGAGGCAGTAGCTTTTGGTTTGGATAACTCTCTGCATAGAGGTTGAACTTTTGGGAGATTGTGGAAAATACTTTGTCTGATTTACACCTTCTACCATAGAGCCCAATGATGGACAGAGTACCATATCTTTTTCAGAGTGGTGAAATAAATATGGATGATGAAATCATCGTGGCCAACTCTTGCGATTTGATGGTTGTACTTGCATGTGGTGATGATGCAATTCCTTTCCTACTCGATCATAAGTTGGATAGAGTAGACAAAGCTGCATATATCGAGGGTGGTGGCGGCCGCGTAATATTCCAGAATAGCTCCAGTTTGGATCATTTTCTTCATACAAGTCCGATTTGGGAGACTATGGGTTTTTCATAGGTCAGTGCAGGCAACGTTGGACAAAGCCCCACGATGGATAGTGTAGCATATCATTTTCCAAGAGGTGAAAGAACTATGAATGATGTGGGCATGAAACATGTTCCACTAAGAGGCATCTTTAGCTTTGAGGGTAGTTGGGCCACAATGGATCATATGAATTGGAGTATAGATTTCTTGATGCTAAATGGAAGAGGAATTGCAGACCTAAGCCCGAGACTGCCTTCATCAGATACCTCCGCACCTAGGAAAGGTGTTTTGAATTGTGATCAAACTACGTTAGAGGTACCTGCACAACATGATTTTATCCTGCGAAAGTCATTTCCAAGCTCATGTTCAACTGCAATAGCAAGTGATAACGCCCAACAAGAAGAAGTGAGGAAGGCAGTGTGGGAGTTACCAGTCAGAATGTCTTTTAAGAGTCTACCCCCTGACGGAAGAACAAAGAATATGAGGGATAATATCAATCCCCATTCTTAGCATACGAATTGGGCAATTCGTATAGTGGTTTTTCAGAAAAACCTTATGGTCCCCTGTTCTTTCCAACGAACGCATACACAACGGTGGTGTGGAGACTCAGTTTGCAGACAAACTTAAGGACATTATTTTGAATTTGCCCGGGTGAAGCTTCAAAAACAATGATGTTTTTATAGTTTCTAGTTTGATCAGTCCTGGCCGGCCTTTCATGGATTTGGGAGGCCCATGAGACGAACTGAAGGTCACGAGAATGAGAATTCAAATTATTTTAGTTATGAAAAGATGGGGGATGGACAAAAAGAACTGGGGAAGAAAATGGTGAATGATGAGGAGAGCAGCGTAATACTTTGTCTTGGTGCCTGGTGGCGGTTTTAAGAACTATGAGTGAGGCAGTGACTACATCAGCTTCATGCTCCCCTTTTGTTACCAGAAACAAAATCTAAAATTCATCAGTGTCGAGCATTTGTTTAAAGGTCTTTCAGATGGAGTGTATTATAAACCTACAAGATTTATGGATGTTGTGAGTCCTTATGCGGATGTGGATGAAGTAGGAATGTTTTATGTACCTACAAGAGAAGCTGGTTTTTATTTTGATCTGACTTGGAGAAGGCTTATTTGGAGTGTGCTGGAGCAAATTCTAGCAAAGTTGAGATCTTCTCAAGGTCTCATTATTCTCTGTGATTTGGAATACGAAGAAGGGGATGCAACAATGCATGGCTGTGTCGGTTGGACTTCACAAGGGAGATTTTTGGGATGTGAAGCCCAATGATCACATGACCGTTCACTTTCCTCCATCTCTTCATATTAGAAGAGCTCTCTATAAATGGCTGAGTAGTCATGTATTGTATAACGATTAGATGTCTTGTATTGTATCATTGATTGAGTTAATATATAGATTCCTTTCTTTGAGTGTGGACGTAGGCAAATTGCCGAACCACGATAAAATCGTGTCTATTGTGCTTTGTCTTCTTTGTATTGTGTTTTCATTCCATTTCTCTGTTCATTTAATATTTACCTTCATTTTATACCAAACGGATCTAATTTACAAATCAGTAGTCTAAATCAAAATTTAGAGTAATCAAAGAAAAATAGAGAGTTCGACAATAATCGATATATAAGAAGGATTTGGGAAAATAGAGTTGTGAGTAAAGCAGCATTGAAGTCATATTTAAGACAACATAAGAGGTTTAAACATACTGCGCAATAAGGAAATGTTCAGTCCAAGCAATTTTTTTTAAAAGTAATCCAATGGTTCAACGTAGTGAGGCAAAAACATTCAATGAAGAAACGGTAGCAAAAAGAAAGAAATAAAAATAATGTAATGAGTAATCGACTACAGACAAAACCACATTCAAAGGTCAATAGTTCCTATGCATTTCCTATGAAAAACAATTATTTGTTCCAGCAGAAAATAAAAAGACATCTACAATAAATCATCTGCACTAGGAAGGATAATCACACAATTCCCTGAAAGGTTCAATTTTTTCTTCCAATACTGCAACTGCGTATCAACATGTCATGCCATTATAAAAAGGAGTTTTCTATAATTATCATTTCCTGTCCAAAATCTTCAACATTTACAACCAATAAATATTAACAAGATTTACAAGGAAAACTCGAAGGATACTTGGAATGTGATGATAAAATCTAGAAGTGGATGATTCTTTCAAGACCTTCAGAATGATTCTCCTTCCCATCTTTATGCAATTCCCCCTTTTCTCCCAATTCTCAGTCCCGTGCGCCTATAATTTTGATTTTATTTTCCTATGTCTATTTCAACTCTCTTATTTCCTCTCCTCCCCATTCTCTTACTTTGAGAAGTTATTTTAAAACTTCCTTCCTCTTGTCCATGAGGCTTCCATGCCAATAATTGAGAATGCAAGGGTCAGTTAATAAAAGTTAAACAGTTACATAAAATCCCACCTCCAAATGGTACAATGAGTCCATTAAATCCTCTTGCTTGTAATTTTCCACCTCTCGTGTATAAACAGGTAGTTTGAAATTTTGATTCTCCCCTTAAATTAATACCTCGTTTTATGCATTGCTTTCTTCAAATAGGGTATAAGTAAAACTTTCATGTAAAATCTAAAGTTTAAAATAAGAACATTTTAATAAAATTCCTATTCAAACACTCATTTAAATAACATTTATTTATCTATCTTAGAGTTATTTTGTTTCTAAATATCTCTGAAATCCTATTTATATTATATAGAGGAAAATTATTTATTTCATAACAATTTGTATTCACACACGCAAATATAGGACCCAAAAGTAGGAATAAAACATTTTAATCTATGTAGTGTGTGCAACGAGACTTTTTCTGATCACATCCTTTTCGAGGAGCTAACCTCCTCTATCTCAACCACACTCCCGCCTTCATCCTGTGAAACAACCTCAACCACTCAATTTACTATCAGTGTGTTAGTCTCATAAAAAATAATAATCGAACTAAATTGCATCATTTATACTTGCAATATTCATCATTTTCATCATTTTGCATATAAAAGATAAAATAAACCATCTAGAATCCATTTCTTATCTATGAAGAATAAATCATCATTCTAACAATATAACAACGTAACATCATCAATAGAACAAAAGCATCCAAAATTAAAGACTAACAAGTCCAACATAATAAAAAATCATATCGACATAAGTCGAGGTCCATCCGACTAAGTTGACAAGAGGCCAAGTGTGCATAAAAGTCATAAAAAAGGCTACTAGGTCGGGTTGTGACACACCAATAGCACATTGACGCCCATGACCTCTTCTGAATCTAGCCCTATCTACATCACTTGTTCCTTGATTGTTGACTATGGATCATCCTCTCTTCTCTTCAATTCTCCTTAATTCCTCTAGACTTCTAAATGAAACTTCTTCTGCTATCTAATCTGGATCCCAATCTTCAATATCCTAAGGTGGTTGAACCTGTATTTTTAAAAATGCACAAGCCTAGCTTTCAAGCAATGAAATCTCACCTCCCCTTCAACCCCAAAGACTAAATTATATTCTTTAAGGAAGTCTCTGATCCAAGATGGCCCTTTTTTGTGTCTGAGTTTGTAAATCTTAATCAACAAATCTATCTTCTTTTTAATCTCAAATCTTCTAAAATCTCTATGATCTTCAATATCCAAAATTGGATATCTCTTCGAGGGTTGTCTATTTATTGTAGCTATGTCATAGTCCTTTTCTCTTGGGATCGTTAAATTTTCATCTAGCTTTTTGAAGATCCTTGTCATATCCTCTAGAAAATCTTTGTGAAACAAATTCCTACAAAGTCTCTCTGTCGTTACTTTACTCAAACCCACATGTAATAGAATAGAAAATCATCGCAATTTCAGTTTTGACTCTCTATTTACGATCTACTATGATAAAGACTCTTCCCAAAATACCCAAGATAATTCTAACCAACATAATGTGTGAAGAATCCATTATTTCTTACATTCTCTGCTAAGTTATGACCCCTAAAAAAGCCACTTGTCTTTTGGGTTTTTCCACCTTAAAGAGGATGGGAGACTCAATATTCTAATTTTCAACTAACCCTATCATTTCCTTCCCCTTTGCTGGATTCTTTAGACATTGTTTCTATCTACTTAGCTCTAAAATATGATCCAAATACGCTCTAATGTCTTTCAAAATACTACATCCATCATCATTATGCTTCTTCTTTGAGAACTTCTTTGTGGCCTTCCCTTCGTATCTTGAATCCAAACAATGAAAAAAGACATGGATAGAAAAAGAAAAAGATGAGAGAGAAGATGGAAGATAGACATAAATTTCAAAATGTGTGCTAGAATGATTCTATATTAACATCTTTTCCAATCTTCCTGAAAGTTCTTTATTTAACCAACTCCTTATCATTTTTAGAGCTATATTTGGCATTTCTCCTAGTCTATCTTTGATTGATAACATCCTCATTTGCTAAATTTAGTGTGGTTCTTATCAAATAAAAAAGATGGATTTTTCTATCTTTTAAGTCCTCCATCATAAATAAAAATGGCCTATGGAGTATATTATGGGTCTTTCTTGATCGAGACTCCAACTCTTTTCTTTCATTGCGCCAGTAGTCCTTTTCATGAATTAAATCTTGAGCTCTAATTTTATTTTCCCACTATGCTAAGTTTGAATGCATTTGACAACTTCTGTTACAATTAAGTTGGTGGCACTTTTTCGTGTAGAATCAATTAAAATAGCATTAAATGCTTGACTCTCAATTCCCAATTCAGATTCATAGATGAACAAGGCTAATTGACAAGGATATAATCCTTCTTCACTTTTATCTCCACAAACTTAGGTGGCTGTACCTATTTCCAGATTCAGTTAATGACTTAGAATCTAGTAGTGGATCAAGGATTCATGATCCTTCTTTTTATGTCCTTAGAACTAGGAAGGTTAACCTATTGATTCTCTCTTTAAGGAATCATTAAGATGAATTGCATTTCTCAATACAATTAGCTAGACATCCACATATTTTGATAACAATAAGTAAAGATTTTCAATGTTTGATTAATTGATGATAATACTACTATTCAGAACTTGACCAGTGCTTAATCCATTGGGCCATAGAGTCACTATGAAAATATACATTCATTGAAGGTAATTAATCTAAGTACAACAAGATCTCAGATAATATGCCTTACAAATTATCCTCTGACTCTCACATCCCTGTATCAAATTCTTGCACAAACCCTAACCCCTCGGAACTATCTATAAGATTTAAACCATCCTTGAGAGTTACTTACAAATAGCAACACAGTTACCTTGCAACTGATACATTCAACATACCTTACACAATAAACATACAAAAGATGGATAAAATGCAAGAAGACATCAACAATTTGAGATTGGAAATTCCATTGTATTTTATTAATAACCTTCTGATTTCAATACATTCAGACTGACTGTAAACTTGAAAAACTAGACACCATTCAAAAGCCTGCTTTGCAATTTTTATTTTACCATCCTCTTCAAAATATTACATTTTTCTATTTATAGATAGCCTTAATCATCTTGGAATCCTTTTGGAAAATAAGGATGCAACAAGCTTCGGATGACTAGGCTATAGGACAAAATTTACAATTCACAGATGAGACAAAAATTAGGCAGAGAGAATAACAATTCTTTGTTACAAGTTATATAGTCATTTGTCTCATGACTGCCTGAATGCTTGAAAATACCTTGAGGTTTTTAGGTCCTTATCATCTGGGATTTGTCATCTTCATTCATGTAAAAACTTGTACTTGCCTTTGTTCACACAGCTAGGCATCACTAGTGCTCGCTGTCACTCCTATACTACTACTTTCTGTTATTGGAGTGACCATACCGTACTTGCTAATCCAGGTGGTAAACACCTCATCACCCGGCCTACTGAAGTTGAGAAACTCATCTTTTTGGCTGTTGAACTCTTCCCGATCAACACTAGCCTTTTCAATCTCTGATTCCCAAGATTCAAAAAATGCACTGGCCTTGTTGAGAATGTCAATAGTTAACACAAACCAACCTATGTTTTCTAATGTAATAATACTATTTTTCCTATTGGTTAGTGTTTTATTCAATTGCCTTAGCCATAGGGCTTCATTCTTTATGTTTCCATCCCTTTTGAACATATTGGGAAACATGTCATACCTATCTCTGGAGAATTCACCTCTTAAGCTCTCTATTCTTTTAGTGACCATATTTTTCTTGATATCCAGGTCATCCATCAGTTTAAGACATTTGTATGTCCTTGTCAATATGATATCAATATTATTTTTCTCCTTTGAGGTAGAATAGAAAGATTTTACATGGGCTTTCTTCCCTTTCCAGTTATCAATTATCAAGCCCCAATGTTATTTATCTTCATCATGCTTTCTTATTATGATGACAATCTTCTTTCCCATCAAATAAAGGTTGGAAAGATTGGCTTCACCAGCACACCTCTTGAAGTTAGAATATATTTTATCAGAATGCCTCTGCTTCACCAATTCCTCAGATTCTTTATATGTAGGGCAGTCCTCAAGATCCCTCTTGCCTTCTTCCTCCAACCTTGATCTTTCAATAATCAGCCTATTCTTTTTAGCTTCTAGCTCTGCTCTCTTAGCATCAATAATTTCTTGGGTAGTAGGACTTAATGGTGCAGGGGATGGGGGATAAGTCACAAATGGGCTGGATGATGAGGTTTTATGAGGCTCCTAAGCAATCATCACCTGGGGAATTATTTGAACTGTCTGCCTCCCCTCCAAAACTACTATTCTATTATCCTTTTGTAGGGATTTAACCCTTTCATCATTGTATGCTTTCAAAACAAATTCATATTTCTAATTTAGGCTATCATAAGCCTCTTTTTCCTTTTCAGCCACCTTCAGGCTTAGATTAGTTTTTTGAAGGAAAAGGTTAGCTGCCTCACTACCTAAGGTATCAGAAACTCTTTTAACAATGAGGCTTCCTGCATCCTCAATTTTATCATCTTCTTTCATTCTTCTTCTATCTTTTTTCTTCAATGCCCAGATTGCTAAGGCTACCTGATTCTCACTAAACTAGACAACAATTGATGTCCCAGTAGTGCTCAATGGTTTTTCCTCCTTTCTGAAAGCATCACAGACTACCACATCAGCTAAGTCCCACTAAGGTAGGATGAGGACTCCCTATTTCTTGACCAATTCTCTACCCTCTTCAGGGGTGATTTTATCAAATCTAGACACTAGCTCCTGCTTGACCTCCTTTTCTATATCATCTTTAGTATGATTTCGCTGAGCTTCCTGCAACTTTTGGCATTTATTATTGAATTCATCAATGTGAATTCTCTACAGAAACTGGATAAATGCCCTAGTCTTGACAAAGTTGTCATCTGACAAGAACTCCTCACTAGCCTGCTTAGTCACAGGATCTAGTTCTTTACCTGTGAATTATGCCACTATGAGGTCAACAGTTGTATGCCTTGGTGCCTCTAGCATCCCTTCTTTTAATTCATGGGAAGTAACAAAAACTTCACCAGTATTCCTCATTTGCACCAATTTCTCAGCAATGGCTTGGTCATCAAAACGCATAGGGGACTAGGAGGGAGAGTACAACTCACTCTCCTACTCTTTTTCCTCCACCTTTTGTTTTTTGGGAGAGGCTTTTCTTGGGCACTAGTATTTGCTGGCCTCTTTCCTTTATATTCAGAGGTTTTATCAATCTTGGGCACAATAGTAGTGTACCCTCTCCTCTTATACACCACATAGTTCCCTGGTGGGACTACTCTTCCTTGTGGAAGTTTGCTCAAAATAGCATGAGCATTTTCTAGCTCAGCTTCCATTATCCTATGTCTCTTCTCACTGAGGGTCTGCATGATTCCCACAAATAAAGTCATCAGGGACTCAACTTTCTTGGCCCAAGGGAAAAATTCCTTCAAAGGATCATAAGATTTATCAAAATTGTGTACAAAGTCCAATGACTTCTTGTACACCAGCCATTTTTCCTTCCTAATGTCCTGGTCACCTAGGTCAAAAGCATTTTTGATAATATCCTCACCATAATTAAACTGATGCTCTAATGTTAAGCACTTGGTTCTTTTTCTGAATATACCCATTATAAAATCCTCATTATCTGCACACCTGGATACAGATGTTGCTAAGTGATATGGTTCAAAATACTTATCAAACTCTATCCATCCACCCTTTTTTATGATGAAATGATGGGCTCTAGTGAGGATAGGGAAAATACTTCCCTTGATTTTGCCTGTCAGGGATTCTTCTTGTAATCCACCCAATTGTCTTATAATTTCTACTATTCCAATCTTCAGAAGGACTCTGTAGGGAAGCACATTGGGGTTTCCCTTGAATCCATAAACTCTTATTACTGTAGAAATAGGGTACAAAATCAAATCTCCCCAATTATGGGCAATCTTCAATTCTGGGGAAAAATCCACAGGTCTCAAAAACCTCATCATATCAATGTAGATCCTGGCATTTTGATTGCACAACAATGACCTAAGCCTAGTGGCAAAAACCCTATCAAAGTAAACATAACTGGCTTCTTTTCTATCCCATGATAGATTAGCACTCCACATCTGTATAGGCAAATCCTCATCACCTTGGAACTTATTCAAGTCCATCTCTTCCTCAAAGAAATCAACATTATTGAACAAGAACATGTGCATCATAAGGGAATACCATCCCATTGGTTTAAGTATGTTGCTTTCCTAGATTCCTACCAAACCTTCATGCATTTGTTGGGCAATGTAAGATGCAAAGTCAAAAACTACTGATAGGTGGGGATGTAGAATCTGAACCACCATGAGCATTATATGGATAGGCATTGTTACTTCTTCATCTTCTCCCAGAACCTAGCACATGGCACTATACATTTTCTTGGCCTTTCCATTGAAATAATCCAATTTGAATGGCTCTGGTGTGTTAGGCCCTACTACAATCATTTCCCCTATCTTGTTAAAGAATCCTTTCAAAGCTTCATTTTTGTAATACTCCCTCTAGGTTTGGTATACTTCCTTAAAGTATTTAAAGTCAATATCATCCATTTGTATTGAAGTATCACTCAATTTGAAGATTCTTCTAATTTCATCAGGTGAGATGGTCAACAACACATTTCCCTGTGTATTCCTAACAACCTTGGATACTTTATCATAAGTGTTGGCAATCAAAGTGAATAGCTCTATATCCATGAATACCCTGGGGACTATCAACTTTCCTACATCCAAGTCCCATTTGTTACAATCTGGGGTAGGTGCATTCCTTTGACTATATGCAGTTTTGAACAAAGTTAGACCATTCAGACTAGTGTTTATATATTTTGCCCACCAACCCAAGTCATACAAGCCTTCTCCTATTTTGAAACAGGGATGTGATGGAACTATTTTCTTGATCTGGGTTGCATCACCCGTGGATCCTTTTAATTGCTATAGGATGTCCTCATTAACATTTATTTTCTGGTAATCTACTTCTCCAGAGATTTCAATTCTAGGGGCCATCTTAAATCTAGGGATTTTTTTAGATGAAGTTTAGATTTTGAACAATGATTCTGAAAAACTTTTGAATTGTAAATCTGACTAGGAACCTAAATTTTTCTGTATCAGATAATACTTACCTATTTTGCAATTCTATTGCGGGGAGCTAAAATTCTCTGCAATTTCATTTTTTTGCTTTGGTAATTTTGGTGAGTTATGGCGACTTCAAGCTAAAACAACTAGTTTTACGACTTCAATCAAATTAGTCATTCATATTGAATTCGACTGGAATGGCCACATGTTCTGCAATCAATTCGCCAACTTCAAATTTGTAGCTTAACGGCTCTCTGAAACTCACTTTGACAACTTTGAATTCAAGCCATAGATCTTAAACATCATCTTCTTCATCTGATGGCTATCTTATTTTCCCAGAAATAACTATTTATTTAGGACACGTGTCAACACTGCTTAATCGCTTGTTCATTAGATTTTGTTTATTTTACCTGTAAGCGATTAAGCAAACCATTGAATTCTTTTACACTTGCAACCTTATGAACATGAGTTAAGCTCTATACAGGACCCACCTTTTGTGCCACATGTCGCTCAGAATTAATCGCTTACCCATTAGATCTTGATCAGGTTGCCTTCTAAGAGATTAAGTCAGTCGTTGATTCTTTTTGACATGTTGTGCCTTTAACATGATAACTACACTGTACATACTTCTTACGAATTTAGCTAGATCCACCTAGGACACATGTCGGCACGGCTTAATCACTTAAGTGATAGATATCGATCAACTTTTCTCTAAGTCATCAAGTGAGCCGTCAAATCTTTTTAAACTTCTCCAAACTTTATCCTATGGCCAACTTTTTCTTACACGGCATCATCCTGACATGCATCGGCACTGCTTAATGGCTTAAGCGTTAGATCTTGATTACATTGAAGTTAATCCATTAAGCTGACCGTCAAATGAAAAACAAGTTAATTGTACTTTAATTATCGCCAGCTCTGAATATCTGGGTCAACCAGCTGCCAGATGTCAACACCACTTAATGGCTTAACTGATAGATGTCAAGCTTCTTGGGTATAAGAAATTAACCCCACCATTAGATCTTTCTAAGCTTTAGTCACCTTTATGCTACCTACGACCAGACTTACATTGCTTCCCTTCACACGTGTTGGCACTGCTTAATATCTTATCCATTAGATGTTGCGCACTTTGCCTTTAAGCGATTAAGTCTACCGTCGATTATTTCATAACTTGCCCACTGTTTAGCTGAGAAATTCTATGACCACCAGCTCCACTAGGACATGTGTCACTCAGACTTAATCTCTTAAGCGATATATGTTGTGCATCTTGGAGATTAAGCCATTACATGTTCTGTCAGATCAAAATAGAAGTGCCTGGTATATAATGAATTTAATTAAAACCTCAGCGGACTTTGGATTAAAGGAATAATGCAATACCATGGTGTTAGGATCGAAAACTTTAATAAACATGACTACTCAAAATGAACCCATTAGAGACATAACTTAAGTGAAAAAAGTAACATGAAATTAGAAGGCATTTCAGCGCTTAGGGTTTTTATGACCGGAATTACACTAGGAGACATGACACAAGGGTTTTTCAAAATTTTCAACTAGGTCAATGGTTAGAACAGAATTTGCAGAGGCATGAGAACAATTTTTTAACCATGATTTTAAACCCTTGGATAACATGAATGACAGGGGACCTCAAAATTTTACAAGACACACCCTAAACAGGAAATAGCACCAACAATGGCTCTCTCTGAGGATGTTTAAACTCTAGGTTATAGAAAGAACCACAGATCTCTGGGGAGGTAGACCACAAACCAAACTAACCTACTTCTAGAAACACACACAATAGAAAGCAAAAACACCTATACATATAATACATACTACTGTGCATGGAAAAGAAGAACTAATTAAAGAATTTTTTTAGAAACTATCCATGCACTGGAAATTCTTGTTCTTCATCATCCAAACTCTTGAGGAAATAAGAATCTTTTCCAAAGATCTGGGATATAACAAAAGGCCCTATCCATAGTGACGCAAACTTTTTGTGTTTTCCTTTGTCTTCAGCCCTAGTATTCCATTGCAATACAAAATCACCAGGCTGAAATTTTCTCTCATCTGACCTTCTGTCAAAAAGATACTTCATTTTTTGTTGCAATTTCATTTTTTCTCTCTGGTTTTCTCTCCTTATTTCATCCAATTCTACCAATTGAACCATCCTTTATTCCATAGGTTCAGAAACTTCCATCTCTTCATCTTGGATAAACTTATAAATTGGGAGCAAATTGTTGACAGGCATTCTTGATTGAACACCATAAACCAACTCAAAGGGAGATTTTCCAATGGCCTTCTTGACAGTGATTCTATCAGCCCAAAGAGCAAGTTTCAATTTTACATGCCAAGCTCTTTTATTGCATTATAATGTCTTTTTCAAAATTTGTAGGATGTTCTTATTGCTAGACTTTGCCTGACCATTGGCTTGAGGGTGGTATGGGGATGAATAAGACATAACAATTCCCATATCAGATCAAAAGTTAGTAAATTCTTCAAACTTGAAGTACATGGCATTATCCATTACCATTTTAAGGGGAACACCAAATCTTGTAATTACATTATCCATCAAAAAGTCAATAACCACAGAGCTTGTTGTTCTCTTAGTTGGGATTTCCCCTACCCATTTTGTAAAATAATTAGTTACCAACAAAATCCAATTATGCCCCCCACTTTATTTCTCAACAATCTCTCCTATGAAGTCCATTCCCCACATAGAAAAGGGAGCCTCTACTACTACAGGGTTTAACAATAATGCTCCTAAATACTTCATCTTGCTTGAGAATCTTTGGCATGGCTCACATTTCCTAACAAAAGTGTAAGCATCTTGAAACAAAAAAGGCCAATACTATCCAACTCTCAGAATTTTGAGCTGTTGATCTAGCAGAATAGTGCCCTCCACACATTCCAGCATGCATTTCCTTCAATACCTTCTCTAATTGACCTTTGTCAAGACATAATAACAAGATCCCATCTTGGTTTTTCCAAAACAAATCACCATGCAACAAAACATATTTCTGAGATTGTAATCTCAAACTCCTCCTTTGGTTGTCATTCAAGTTATCTGGACATCTAGCATTTTTCAGAAAATATAAAATATTGGCATACCAGGGTTGCATTTCAATACTTTTCAAGCAATTCTCATTTGTATCAACACTATTATCTTGGACCAAATCCAAATTCTCTTCTGTCATCAACTTTTCCAAACCTAGTCCTCTCACCAATTTAGTGATATGGATGTCTAGATAAAACTCTTGAATTTTGTTTATCCATTTACATCTTTTTCCTGTTACTTCATTCTGAACAAATATGTCCTTGACAACAACATGAGTAACATAAGCATTTACCTTTGCACATACTAGGTAGGGCCTGAAAGCCTTGACTTTTTACCAGAGCATAGGCTTGTTTCTCCATCAATTGATAGTTTAACTCAACTAACTGTAATGACTTGCTAAAAAGTGCAATGGGATGTTCAAATCCTTCACCATCCTTTTGCAAGAGGATTGTTGCAATAGTGTGGAAGGAAGCAAATGTAAACAAGGAAAAGGGCTTGGTGTAATCAGGGGATGCAAGGACTGGTGCTTCTTGAATAGCCTTTTTTATTTTTTCAAAATTTGACTGTGCCCCTTGGTCCCATTCAAACTTCACATTTTTCTTCAGCAATTTGATAATAGGTTTAACTAGTTCTGCAAAGTTGGCAATAAATCTCCTAACAAAATTAATCTTCCCTAGAAATGATTGTATACCTTTTAAGTTCTTGGGAGAAATTACCTTTTGGATGGCTTCAACCCTTTTAAGATCTATCCTTACCCCCTCCTTTGATACTATGTGTCCCAAAAGTTTCCCCTCAGTAACAACAAAGTGACACTTTTTTGGGTTTAAAGACACTCCATATTCTAGTGCTTTTATCATGACCTTTTCCAAGTGATTGCAATGATCCTCTGCTCTTTTTGAGAAAGCTATCAAATCATCTTGGTACACTACCATTAGAACATCTATAAGGTTTTTGAAGGCTACATCCATAGCCCTTTGAAAATTTTCACCAGCTTTTTTCAACCCAAATGGCATACAAGCATACACATAAGTTCCCCAAGGGGTAGTAAATGTTGTTTTGAATTTCTCAGATTTTTTAACCAGCACTTGATTGTTTGATTTTCATTCTCATGTCTGCTACAGCAGCTTCTAATTCTAACTTCTCCAGTTGCTTGGCCAAGTCATATTTGGCTTTTCTATCCTAATCCAATTCAAGATCAACTTAGGATGCTCCTATAAGGATGGTCAAGTTTTTCTTAGGCTCCTCTATAGTCACACCAATAGCCTTTTGTTTGCCTTTGTTAGGAACCTCTTTCATATTTTTCTTAAGCTTTGCATCATGCTCAATCTCATATGGGAATAGTTGTCTAATGACAGGCCCTTCCTTCTCAAATTCATCCTTGTCAGGATTCAAGATTTTATTTGGGGCTTTGTTCCTTAAATCATCAAGGTTACCAAATAATTTTGGATCCAAACCATTAACCTCTTGACTCGGGCTTTTAGCCTTAAGATCATTCCTTCTAGTCTCAGCTAAGAGCTCTTCTCTTTCCACTAGTAAGTCATATATTTTTTGTCCATGTTTCTTTTCTGCTTCAGTTATTTCCTTTTCTTGTTCTTTCTTTTTTCTTCTTAAAGCCATAATCTCATCTTGCAATTTATCAGATTCATATGAAGTTGTTTCTACAGTAGAGGTCTCTTCTGGTGGAGCAAGATTTTCTTCTGTAGGAATGAAACCTATATCAGTATTTTCTCCATCCCTGAAGGGATCAAAATTGGTGTCAGCTCTGTAAGCATCAATTGGCCCCATGGGTCCTGCATCTTCAGATGAAGATGATTTTCTTTCAGGAATGTGAGTCTCCATCCTTCCCTTAGAGGTATGTTGGGAGTCATGCTTCGATGTCCCTCTCTTGGACCACTATTTCCTTTGAGGTGTATGAAGTTCCTCTCCAACATCCTTTTCAGGATTTATCTTGAAGTATGATCTGGTATTTCTTTGTTGACTCATCTTACAGAACAGAAAAATATTTCAATATGGTTAATGTGTAACACTAGAGTACACAGATGTTAGAGCCACCACCTCTTTTCAGAGGACAAATATATATAAAGATCAAGTTCCTTGTCCTAACTCAGGTTTCCTTTTATAGTAATAAGTCTAAATGAAACTTGAAAACAAAGTTTCTTGGTAATTCCTCACCTGGTAACTTCAAGAAAATGATTCTTCACTGCCCGTATTACTACAAATCTTTTCCACCCAGCGGATTTTCTCTTGAAAACAAACAAGGGACTAGATTAGAGGCTTTAAAATTACAAGTTATTCCATCTAAGACAAGATCTGTATCATTTTTAGGATCAAGACCTTCAAACAGTGTGTCATGAAAGATAAGCAGAACAAACTTGCTTTAATGATTATGATGAAAAACAAACTAATTCTCAATATTTCCAAGACAAACTCTTTCATGAACATGACTCTTAGAACATCACAAGAGTCCCCAGTAGAATTGCCAATTTGTTAGCACTTTTTCGTGTAGAATCAATTACAATAGCATTAAATGCTTGACTCTCAATTCCCAATTCAGATTCCTACATGAACAAGGCTAATTGACAAGGATATAATCCTTCTTCACTTTGAGCTCCACAAACTCAGGTGGGTGTACCTATTTCCAGATTTAGTAAATGACTTAGAATCTAGTAGTGGATCAAGGATTCATGATCCTTCTTTTTATGTCCTTAGAACTAGGAAGGTTAAACTATTGATTCTCTCTTTAAGGAATCATTAAGATGAATTGCATTTCTCAATACAATTAGATAGACAACCACATATTTTGATAACAATAAGTAAATATTTTCAATGTTTGATTAATTGATGATAATACTACTATTCAAAACTTGACTCAATGTTTGATTAATTGATGATAATACTACTATTCAAAACTTGACTAGTGCTTAATCCATTGGGCCATAGAGTCACTATGAAAATATACATTCATTGAAGGTAATTAATCTAAGTAAAACAAGATCTTAGATAATATGCCTTACAAATTATCCTCTGACTCTCACATCCCTGTATCAAATTCTTGCACAAACCCTAACCCCCTGGAATTATCTATAAGATTTAAACCATCCTTGATAGCTACTTACAAATAGCAACACAGTTACCTTGAAACTGATCCATTCAACATGCCTTGCACATTAAACATACAAAAGCTGGATAAAATGCAAGAAGACATCAACAATTTGAGATTGGAAATTTCATTGTATTTTATTAATAACCTTCTTAATTCAATACATTCAGACTGACTGTAAATTTGAAAAACTAGACACCATTCAAATGCCTGCTTTGCAGTTTTTATTTTACCATCCTCTTCAAAATATTACAACTTTCTATTTATAGATAACCCTAGTAATCTTGGAATCCTTTTGGAAAATAAGGATGCAACAAGATTCGGATGACTAGGCTATAGGACAAAATTTACACTTCACAGATGAGACAAAAATTAGGTGGAGAGAATAATAGTTCTTCGTTACAATTTATATAGTCCTTTGTCTCATGACCGCCTGAATTCTTGCAACTACCTTGAGGTTGTTAGGTCTTTATCACTTGGGATTTTTCATCTTCATTGATGCAAAAACTTGTACTTTCCTTTGTTCAGATAGCTAGGCATCACTAGTGCTCTTTGTCACTCCTATGCTACTACTTTCTGTTATTGGAGTGACCATACCATACTTGCTAATCCAGGTGGTAAACACCTCATCATCCAGCCAACTGAAGTTGAGAACCTCATCTTTTTGGCTATTGAACTCCTCCCAATCAACACTGGCCTTTTCAATCTCTGATTCCCAAGATTCAAAAAATGCCCTGCCCTTGTTGAGAATGTCAATAGTCAACACAAACCAACCTGTATTTTCTAATGTAATAATACTGTTTGTCCTGTTCGTTATTGTTTCAATCAATTGCCTTAGCCATAGGGCTTCATTCTTTATGTTTCCACCCTTTTTGAACATATTGGGAAACATGTCATACCTATCTCTGGATAATTCACCTCTTAAGGTCTCTATCCTTTTGATGACCATATTTTTCTTGATATCCAGGTCAACCATCAGTTTAAGGCATTTGTATGTCCTTGTCAAGATGATATCAATATTATTTTTCTCCTTTGAGGTACAATAGAAATATTTTACATGGGATTTCTTCCCTTTCTAATTATCAATTATCAAGCCCCAATGCTTTTATCTTCATCATGTTTGCTTATTATGCTGACAATCTTCTTTACCATCAAATAAAGGTTGGCAAGATTGGCTTCACCAGCACACCTCTTGAGGTTAGAATATATTTTATCAGAACACCTCTGATTCACCAATTCCTCAGCTTCTTTACATGCAGGGGATTCCTCAAGATCCCTCTTTCCTTCTTCCTCTAACCTTGATCTTTCAGTAATCATCCTGTTCTTTTCAGCTTCTAGCTCTGCTCTCTTAGCATCAATAATTTCTTGGGTAGTAGGACTTAATGGTGCAGGGGATGAGGGGTAAGTCATAAATGGGATAGATGATGAGGGTTTATGAGGATCCTAAGCAATCATCACCTAAGGAATTATTTGACTATCTTCCTCCCCTCCAAAACTGCTATTCTATTATCCTTTTGTAAGGATTTAACCCTTTCATCATTGTATGCTTTCAAAACAAATTCATATTTCTGATTTAGGCTATCATAAGCCTCTTTTTCCTTTTCAGTCACCTTCAAGCTCAGATTAGCTATTTGAAGGACAAGGTTAGCTTCCTCAGTACCTGAGCTATTAGAAACTTTCTTAACAATGAGGCTTCCTGCATCCTCAATTTTATCATCTTCTTTCATTCTTCTTCTATCCTTTTTCTTCAAGGCCCAGATTGCTAAGGCTACATGATTCTCACTAAACTATGCACTAATTGATGTCCCAGCAGTGCTCAATGGTTTTTCCTCATTTTTGACAACATCAAAGACTACCGCATTAGCTAAGTCCCACTGAGGTAGGATGAGGACTCCCTATTTCTTGACAAATTCTCTACCCTCTTCAGGGGTGATTTTGTCGAATCTAGACACTATCTCCTACTTGTCCTCCTTTTCTATATCATCGTTAGTATGATTTGGCTGAGCTTCCTCCAACTTTTGGCATTTATTATCGAATTCATCAATGTGAATTCTCCATAGAAACTAAATGAATAACCTAGTCTTGAAAAATTTGACATTTGAAAAGAACTCCTCACTGGCCTACTTAGTCACAGGATCTAGTTCTTTACCTATGAATTCTGCTATTGTGAGGTCAGCAGTTGTATGCCTTGGTGCCTTTGGCATCCCTTCTTGTAATTCCTTGGCAGTAACAAAAACTTCGCCAGTGTTCCTCATTTGAACCAATTTCTCAACAATGGCTTGGTCATCAAAATGCCTAAGGGACTAGGAGGGAGAGTACAACTCACTCTCCTGCTCTTTTTCTTCCACCTTTTTTTTTCAGAGAGGGCATTTCTTGGGCACTAGTATTTGCTGGCCTCTTTCCTTTATATTCAGAGGGTTTATCAGTCTTGGGCATAATAGTAGTGTACCCTCTCCTCTTATACACCACATAGTTCCCTGGTGGGACTACTCTTCCTTGTGGAAGTTTTCTTTAAATAGCATGAGCCTTTTCTGGCTTAGCTTCCATTATCCTCTATTTCTTTTCACTGAGGGTCTTAAATATTCCCTCAAATAAAGTCATCAGGGACTCAATTTTCTTGGCCCAAGGGAAAAATTCCTTCAAAGGATCATAAGATTTATCAAAATTATGTACAAAGTCAAACGACTTCTTGTACACCAGCCATTTTCCTTCCTGATCTCCTGGTCACCTAGGTCAAAAACATTTCTGATAATATCCTCAGGGTAATTAAACTGATGCTCTAATGTTAAGCACTTGGTTCTTTTTCTGAACATACCCATTATAAAATCCTCATTATCTACACACTTGGATATAGATGTTGCTAAGTGATAAGGTTCAAAATACTTATCAAACTCTATCCATCCACCCTTTATTATGATGAAATGATGGGCTCTAGTGAGGGTAGGGAAAATACTTCCCTTCATTTTGAGTGTTAGGGATTCTTCCTGTAATCCACCCAATTGTCTTATAATTTATTCTATTCCAATCTTCAGAGGGACTCTATAGGGAAGCACATTGGGGGTTCCCCTGGATCCATAAACCCTTATTACTGTAGAAACAGGGTACAAAATCAAATGTCCCCAATTATGGGCAATCTTCAATTTTGGGGGAAACTCCATAGGTCTCAAAAACCTCAGCATATCAGTGTGGATCCTGGCATTTTGATTGCACAACAATGACCTAAGCCTAGTGGGAAAAACCCTATCAAAGTAAACATAACTGGCTTCTTTTCTATCCCATGATAGATCAGCATTCCACATCTGAACAAGCAAATCCTCATCACCTTGGAACTTAGTCAAGTCCATCTCTTCCTCAAAGAAGTTATCCTTATTGAACAAGAACATGTGCATCATAGGGGAATACCATCCCATTGGTTTAAGTATGTTGTTGTCCTGGATTCCTGCCAAACCTTCATGCATTTTTTGGGCAATGTAAGATGCAAAGTCAAAAACTACTGATAGGTGGGGATGTAGAATCTGAACCACCATGAGCATTATATGGACAGGCATTGTTACTTCTTCATCTTCTCCTAGAACCTTGCATAGGGCACCATAAATTTTCTTGGCCTTGCCATTGAAATAATCCAATTTGAATGGCTCTGGTGTGTTAGGCCCTACTACAATCAAGTCCCCAGTCTTGTTAAAGTATCCTTTCAAAGCTTCATTTCTTTAATACTCCCTCTGGGTTTGGTATAATTCCTTAAAGTATTCAAATTCAATATCATCCATTTGTATTGAAGTATCACTCAAGCTGAAGATTCTTCTGATTTCATCAGCTGAGACGGTCAACAACACATTTCCCTGTGTATTCCTAACAACCCTAGATACTTTATCATAAGTATTGGCAATCAAAGTGAATAGATCTTTATCCATGAATACCCCAGGGACTATCAACTTTCCTACATCCAAGTCCCATATGTTACAATATGAGGTAGGTGTGTTCCTTTGACTATATGCAGTTCTGAACAAAGTTAGACCATTCAGACTTACATCTTTTGCCCACCGACCCGAGTCATACAAGCCTTCTCCTATTTTGAAATGGGGATGTGATGGAACTATTCTCTTGATTTGGGTTGCATCACCCATGGATCCTTTTAATTGATGTAGGAGGTCCTCCCTAACATTTCTTTTCTGGTAATCTACTTCTCCAGAGATTTCAATTCTTGGGGCCATCTTAAATCTAGGGATTTTTTGAGATGAAGTTTAGATTTTGAACAATGTTTCTGAAAAACTTTTGAATTGTAAATCTGACTAGGAACCTAAATTTTTCTGTATCAGAAAAGCCTTACCCATTCTGCAATTTTTTCGCGAGGAGCTGAAATTCTCTACAATTATGTTTCTTTGCTTTGATAATTTTGGTGAGTTATCACTACTTCAAGCTAAAACAACTAGTTTTACAACTTCAATCAAATCAGTCATTCATATTGAATTTGACTGGAGTGGCCACACGTTCTACAATCAATTCGCCAGCTTCAAATTCATGGCTTAACAACTCTCTGAAACTCACTTTGACAACTTTGAATTTAAGACGTAGATCTTAAACATTATCTTCATCTAACGACTATCTTATTTTCTTGGAAATAACTATTTATTTAGGACACGTGTCAACACCGCTTAATTGCTTGTCCATTAGATTTCATTTATTTTACATCTAAGTGATTAAGTGAACTGTCAGTTTCTTTTACACTTGCAACCTTATTAACATGACTTCAGCACTATACAGGACCCACCTTTTGTGCCACACGTTGCTCAGACTTAATCACTTACCCATTAGATCTTGATCAGTTTGCCTTCTAAGTGATTAAGTTAGTCATTGATTCTTTTCAACATGTTGTACCTTTAACATGGTAACTGCACTGTACATACTTCTTATGACTTTAGCCTGACCCACCTAGGACACATGTCGGCACGGCTTAATCGCTTAAGCGATAGATATCGATCAAATTTTCTCTAAGTCTTCAAGTGAGCTATCAGATCTTTTTAAACTTCTCTAAACTTTATCCTACAGCTAGCTTTACCTTACACATCATCATCCTAACACGCGTCGGCACCTCTTATGGCTTAAGCGTTAGATCTTGATTACTTTGAAGTTTAGCCATTAAGCTGACCATCAGATGAAAAACAAGTTAACTATACTTTAATTATCACCAACTCTGAATATCCGGGTCCACCAGCTGCCAGATGTCAACACCACTTAATGGCTTAACTGATAGATATCGAGCATCTTTGGTATAAGCAATTAAGCCCACCGTTATATCTTTCTGAACTTTAGTCACCTTTATGTTGCCTGTGACCGGACCCACATTTCTTCCCTTGACACGCGTCGGCACTACTTAATTGCTTATCCATTAGATGCTGCGCACTTTTCCTTTAAGCAATTAAGTCTACCGTCAATTATTTCATGACTTGCCCATGATTTAGCTGAGGAATTTTACGACCACCGGCCCCACTAGGACATGTGTTGCTCAGACTTAATAGCTCAAGCAATAGATGTCATGCATCTTGGAGATTAAGCCATTAAGTGATCCATCGGATCAAAACAAAAGTACCCAGTATATAATGAATTTAATTAAAACCTCAGCGGACTTTGGATTAAAGGAATAATGTAATATCGTAGTGTTAGGATTGACAACTTTAATAAACATGACCACTCAAAAAAAACCCATTAGAGACATAACTTAAGTGAAAAAAGGTAACATGAAATTAGAAGGCATTTCAGCACTTAGGGTTTTTATGACCAGAATTACACTAGGAGACATGACACAAGGGTTTTTCAACATTTTCAACTAGGTCAATGGTTAGAACAGAATTTGCAGAGGCATGAGAACAATTTTTTAAACATGATTTTAAACCCTTGGATAACATGAATGACAGGGGACCTCAAAATTTTACAAGACACACCCTAAATAGGAAATAGCACCAACATAAGAAATACTAAGAGGGGGGTGAATCAGTATTACAACACTTTAAACATGAACTTAGTAAATTCCAACTTAACCAGATAATTGTTGAAATGAAAAGAACATAGGAGAAAAACACATAACTCATAACACCATGAATTTATTGTCAAGAAAAACCTAGCTAAGGGAAAACCTCAATGGGGATGGTACCCACAAATATGTACTAAAAGTATTGTGTCCATGTTAGGATACCT
Organism: Thuja plicata; assembly: GCA_018584345.1. Lineage (NCBI taxonomy): Eukaryota > Viridiplantae > Streptophyta > Pinopsida > Cupressales > Cupressaceae > Thuja > Thuja plicata. The sequence continues at coordinate 4,646,019 of MU223621.1, forward strand.
AGCCTTGTTAGGAGATGAATATTACATTAGCATATTCCTTGTTAGAGGAGTAAAAAAATCATGTTAAAGGTATAATGAGCTCACTGCACACACAATCAGAAATACGATTATGTTACAGTGCTTTCCAAGAATGAACAATACAAGCATCTATTATGCTTAAGTATTTCTAGTTATAGCTTGCATCACCATCTATCTAATTCTAACATCACAGTGCATCCATTCATCTATTCACATCTATATCCATACTCATACTTTGCTTCTCAAAAGCTCTTCTTGTGTGTGTGTGTGTGTATATATATATATAATTAGATTACCCAGACGACTTCCAAATACATCACAAAATGGAACCAACACTTTTAAAAAATGAAAATACAAATTCAATAATCATACATTACAAAAATAGAGGTAGTACCGAAACCAAATCCAACTTAGCATGTTTAGATCCCATGTTACACTTCCTCAATCATCGCGACCATTCAAATGTTCTATCTTGTTGTATCAATGTCTTTGCATGACTTCAACTATCTATCTCTTTCATTGCTGAACTCCAAAACTCAAGTGACCTTAACTAAAGTTCTATCATACCTCAAAATAGCTTCTCCTAAGCTTTCATGTCTTCATTTGTGATATATTGTCTTCGTTGACCAAAACTGTACTGCTATACTCTATAATTATGCTTTCTGTACTTAGTCATTTTTACAAGTCACAACTCCAAAACTGTATTTCACTCTAATAGATCATTCATAACTGATGTGTTTCCATAAATTAAAACCCTAAGGTGTTCCTCAAAAATCTTGAATGAACCACTTGCCAACAATTTCTCCCTTTGGCATTGATGGAAACACTTAGTGAAAAATGATCAAGATTCAATACCAAAAAGAATATACAAGACACTCTTTTACATATATCTTCTCTACTTTATACATTTTTCATATCTTAGCTTCTCCCCCTTTGACATCAATTACAAAGGTATACAAAAATGTAGATTACATAACAAACTTGTGTCACTGCTTACCAAAAATTTAGACCATCTTCAGCACATCCTAAAAAGAGCTTTCAAGGATCTTCACTTCTTTGTTCCGGGTCTTGACCAATATCTGACCCACATGGATCAGTCCATTCAGTGAAAAAGAAGATGTCTCTGCTACCTTTATCTCAGTAGGCATGTATCCAGTGAGGGCATGCTATGTCTTTTCCATGTTAGAAAGTTGTATCTCAAGAATTGATAACTTAGGAGTAATCAAGGTCTTCAGCATACCAAATCTTCCCATAACTCTTTCTTTCTTAGTTTTCAAGACACTTATCTTGTCTAGAAGTATGGATACAGCTCTAAGATAGTGTGGGAGGAGGTTGCACAACTATGCATCAGCTTATCTAGAGCCTTTCTATCATTAGCCATGATATCTACAATATTCTGAATATGTTTGATAGGATTTATACAATGATTGTATAAACTCTTTCCATATCCTACACAACCTTTTGCTTCAGAAATTTTATTTTCCAGTATGCCCAAGTCTCATGAGATAGACTTGCATACATCCTCTAACTTCTTTGCAAGGTATTTCTACTCTATCTTTTCCTCTGCTATCTTCTCTAAAGACTCATAATGACTATCAAAGTCATACAATATCTTGTTCAAGTTCTCTCTAGTGTCCTTACCTTTGAAATTAAATGGTATAGACAAGAGTTTGTTGAAGGTATCAACTACCATGTCTAGTACCCTTGTCTTCTTCTCTATTTTCTACTTGGATCTATGCTTAGCTTTTGTAAATGTGATGTAAGATAGCTTCATCAACTCATCTTCATCCATACTCTCCACATTTGTACTCAATTTTTACTCTCCACTTGCCAAGAATAAGGTTGAAGAAAAGGGTTTCATTACTTTTTGTTTCACTTCAACCTTACTCCTTGGTTCCTTTACAACCTTAGCAAAGCTTTCTTTATCTTGACTCTTAGAGGGCTCTTCCTCAGTAGATTTTACCTTTTCTATATCAATCTTAGGCACAGTATCAGTGTTTCCTTCAAAAGGATCATTAGCATCCAGAAAGCTATCCAATACCATAGGCACACCAACAACAAAGAAATCTGGTTGCCTCATAGTACTAATAAACTGCCTATTATCCTTTCCATCCTTAGATGAATCAATGTTGATTATTGCAGGCTTGGAGGACTCTCCCTTTAGAGTAGATCAGTCTAGGAGGTGTGAGCTTCTCAAGTTCAGTATCCGTTAATATTATGTCTATCACCTTGTGAGTATCCTCAATTACTTTATCATACTTTCTAGCCATTATCTTGACCAGCCTCTACTTAGTTCTTAACGGAAGTTTCAGTGCATTTAGTATCTTGCTTTTATGTTCATCAAATGATATCACTTGTAATATGTCTTCAATGGATTTCACCCTGATTTGTTCATCTTCTTGTAATTCTAATTTCTTCCTCACTTCAAGTTTATCATACAGCTCCCGAGGAATGCTTCCAGCCATCTCCAACGGATTCTTCTTGAGAACTAACATGTGCTTGATCACAATATCTTCTATAAGAATTTGATCATTAACATCATGCCTATCATAATATTTTCTTACTTGATTTATCTTGCCTTGGTCCACAACTCTTTTCTCCATCATTTTCAAGTCAGGTTTCCAAAGTTTTATGTTCATGGGTTTGTCTTGTGATATCTTATCTTCTCCTTCTTTATTTTTAATCTCTTCTACCTTCTTCTCATTTTCTTCTTCTTTCTTCTTTGCATATGACTCCTTTTCTACATTTGTTCTCTGTTTCTTAAGTGGGTGATTTTGTTTAGAGGACCTTATTCTCTTCATAGGGGTTTCTGCAACCTTCACAGTCTATGATATTTCCATAGGTACTTTTTCCATAGTAGAGGGTGGAATAGAAGTTTTCTCAGAGTCTAGAGGTGGAAGAGTTGCAGGGTTAGAGCTCCCTACTGAAGATGATATTTCAGTCATCTTCCTTCTTATCTCCCTCATCTCTTCTTTAGTAATGCCAGATTTACCTGTTGAGTCATCCCTAAGATTTTCAATTTTCTTCCTCCTAGTTTTTCTTGTTTGTTCTTCTCTGATCTTAGAGGGTTTATCCTCATATGTACCCCATCTTTCCTCTGATGGATCTAACTCTGAAGATAAAACATGTTCAACCTACATAGTTAGAATTTCCTTACTCACCTCATACCCCATAGGGTAACACCACTTCATCCTTGGATCAACTGCCTAAAAAAAAACACAACTTGTTTCAAACTTGAAACATACAATATCTCCTTGTACTTTTACACTATCTCCTTAGGTATTCTCATTCTTTATTTCATCTCTATCTGCAACATTTTGATCATTCCAAATAAGTCTCCATCAACCCATGCGTTATTATGTCTTCTGTAACTATTTGATATTTGTAGGCCAGTGGGTTCATTATCTTTCCAACCTCTAGGGTGCATACCTAGGAATTTATGGACAATATGTATATACATGTATCAAAAGTGATCCAAATCTGAATGCCTTCCTCATGTCTTTCTTTATTTGTCTTACATTCTCCATGAATTGTTATGCAAGAACTTCACATAGGTTATATTTAACATTTTCTTTTACCATCTTATATGCCATCATTATAACACCAACAAAAACTGAGTTTAATCAGCTTCTATAATGGATTTTGTAACCAAGAATCATTGCTACAAGTCTAACATCTTGCTAGAAGATGTCAACAATTTTCATTTGTCGCTTATCCCATTTTGAGTGGGTTAGGGTTTCCACCTATTTCTTGATGTTTTTTCTCTGTAATAGGGATGGCTCCAGAGATATCTAGACCAGTATGTCATGGATCAACTCACTACAAATCTTCACAGGGTTCTCCCCAATCCAAACAAATTGTTTGTGCAGTCTACTCAATATAATTTTGAACCATTCTTCTTCGTCAAACTCATGTAATTTTGTCATTTTCATTATGCTAAGATTCTCAAGATGAGAAAACTTATCCTTCCCCTTTCCTTCCTCTTTAATTATATCCTTCATTTCCTTGAAGATCTCAAAATATCCTAAAGATTCATAATTGCAATAGATATAAGCCCTAATATCCTCTACGTGAAGAATTATGTAGGGTGTTTGAGAAAATGCGTCTTCTAGATCATCATCTATGGATTTCCAAGGATGTTTCTTAAACTTGTATCTAGGTCTCTCAACAACATCAAATATCAAAGGTGCATCCATATTCAAAAGTTCGTGAATGATTTAAATACATTTTGATTGTTGATAATGTGAATGACGGCTTTGATCAAACGCACAACACACTTTCTTCCTTTTATTTTATTTCAAAAATCCCAGTTCTTCTTCGACTCTGATCTTTGAATGATGTTTAGGCAAGTTCTTTCGATTAACCTTATACTTCTCTACAGAAAGAAATGATACAGCTCCCAATAAACTCATCTCTGCACATAATCTAGTCAATTAACAATCTAGCGATCACAAAATATAGATTTTAGAGCTATGTGATCACAAATATGTATTTCATAACATTTCCACAAACTCTCCCTAAGCTTGCAAGAGCTTATTCCTTATAATCAGGGCTCGATAGATATCTGATGTTTCCTTCCATTTCTCCCCCTACGGCCATGCTTGGCCATTTAGGTCAAAGTAGCATCAGGGAAAAAATCAGTAGCATCTATTGACTCTCCCTGACCTTTTGTCTCACTTTGTCCCTTCACTTTACATACCTTATCACTGTTCATATCTCCTACTTTCTTGAAATGAATCTTAAATTCATCCATGTAGTCTGCAAGACTCTTACCAACATCTCCAACATTCTTCTTTATGACAACAGGTGGAGGTGGATATTTATTATCAGTTCCTTTATATCTTAAAAAATTTGCAATGTGTCCTAGATTACAACATTTGTAGCATTTAGGAGGTGGTCTCTTCTGATTAACCTGTAACTTATAATACTTTTCAATGTGCCCAAAGTTATTGAATTTGTAGCATGTCATCTTTGCTTATCTTTCCTCTCTGATGTAATCTTGTTTGGATTGCTCAGGTTTCCTGCATTCTACCTTCTCATGTCCATATGCATAACAATTAAATAAATAAATAGGAAGGGGTTTGAGATGTGCTTTACCTCTGCAATTTCTCTTCATGTTTCCTGATGACATGTAACTGATTAAATGTTTGATAATGTTAAGGTGAAGATAATGCAAGGCATTAAATCAATTAATGATTTGTATTGTCATTGATGTCAACTTGATATCATCTGTATGGTCATGTACATAATGCCAAATACTTCAGAGAATCAATGGAAAAAAGGTTATGCTTTCAACAATGCATAAAAGTCAAGTATTCACTAAGTGATAGACAACACCGACAGAGTGGACACTATCGGTAAAGGCAAAGAAGAAAATTCACAGTGATACTCAACAAGCAAAAGATAGAGTTGCGTGATGAGAAAAAATCCAATGATACTCGATGGACAGAGATCCCAAAGCTAATTGGAGTCACACCGAAAGAAGTGGTATTTGTAATCGATGACTAACTGAAGAGTTGACTGACGGAATAGAGAGTTCAAAAAATATCAAAATATCTAGTTGGAAAGAGCTAAAGATAGACTTAACTGGTTGTTTTCTTTTTTTTATTCGACCAGAGTTAAGTAATTGATTTAAAGCTTATTTATACAGTTGACATACAGATAATTACGAGACAAATCAAGAGTTATGCTTTAAATCAAATTGGATGGATTTTTTTTCACGCCAAGAATCTAGAAACAATGAAAATCATGTATATATAAGAGACAATCTTAATTCATTTTTGTATCACATGAAAAGGGGATTAAAGGGAGTGAATAGAAAGAGGATGCTAAAAAGAAACTGATGAAGAACAACTTCATGCAGTACTGATCAAATAAAGCTGAAGGAGAGCTAATTCTATAGACACTAACAAACAAGAAGCACCACATCACAGAGAAGAAAGTATGGAGCACAAAAGAATTGAATCGATACATTGATCAGAGAGGTAATGTACTTAAATAGATCTGAAAATCTGCAATTCAAGTTGCATTTGAAATAGGTCATTTTGTTTCAGTTTAACCATTGAAGCATCAAGTCTCTTAACATAGCAAGACTTAACAGTCTTCTATATATTGAGGTACATCCCAAGGAGTGCCAAAAAGGTTGATTCATGAAAGTAGCATTGGATATGTCTGATGCCTATTGACAGTCTAAGAGAAAGGCTGATTCAAGGATGGCAACATTAGATGCCCAATACTAAGTGACAACCTATATGTATAAAATCCTTAAACAAGGTCACACCTAACAGTGTGTTTGTAACCTTTAACAGGGTTGGATCCTAACAGGGCTCACCTCAGAAGAGTGAAAATTCAAGGGGTATCAGTCCCAGTGGTTTTTTCCCTTAATAGGGTTTCCACATTAAAATCCACGTGTTATATGTGTGTATGATATATTTCTTTATTGTTTTGTATCTTACATAATTCATTGTGGATTCATCAGTATACTCTGCATATTTACTGCATTTCGGTAAATAGTTATATTGCTTATCGGTAATGAAGGAGAATAAGGACAGACAAGGAAAATTGACAGACATTTAATCATTATAAGTATTAAATGGCATGCATCTTATAGGGACATAATAATTTGAGGTTTATTGATTGGTGGTTAAGTTTAAGGATAAGTTTTTGAGGCCACTGATTCAC
>MU223621.1:4652767-4667767 GCA_018584345.1 Thuja plicata
CCCCCCCCCCCCCCCCCCCCCTCAGTTATTACTAACAATTGGTATCAGAGCTTGTGTGCTTAGAAGGAAGGTTTAAAGACCTAAGCCAAAGATCACAAGATGAATAGACGAGATGTACCCAAGTTGAACAAAGATAATTATGCCTCATGGTAGAGCAGAATAAGACTCCACTTATCAGGTATTGGTAATGATGTTACTCAATTCCTAGAAACTGAATATGTGTTTCCCACAGGAGCACCAACAGTTGAACAAATGAGAGATAAGTGTGAACATAACAGCATGATGATAGAGCTTGCTTCCTCACTCTCCGATGCTAAATTTGAAAATGTCAAAGAATGCAAAACTGTAAATCAGATGTGGGACAAATTGAAGCTTGTACATGGTGGTGACAAAAATGTTTTGAGAGCCAAGGCAGAAAGCCTTAGAAGAAAGTTTGATGATCTCAAAATGAAAGAAGGGGAAAACATCACTCAATACAACACAAGAATTAAAGAAGTATTCAATGCTATCCGAGGAGTTGGAGGTGTACTGGAAGAAGATACAGTTGTAAGTAAAATTCTAAGGACCTTACTGCCTAATTATGCTATTAGAGTATTTGCCATTCAAGAAATGAGAGCAGTAGCAAATAGCAATGTTACTCTAGACAGTTTAATTGGAAGACTAATTTCATTTGAGATGAATAACTTTGATAATAGTGTCTTACCAAACATAGAGTCTGCATTCAAAACTTCTATGAGAATAAGTAAATCAAGTCACAAAAACACTATGAGAAAAGATAGTGATAGTGAAAATGAAGAAGATGATCTTGATGAAATTGAAGCACGTATGGCCAGAAGAATGCAGAGAGGCAAAGGTAAATACAAAGGTAAATTGCCACTTGTTTATTTTAATTGCAAAGAGATTGGACATTTTACTGCAAGATGTACTAACCAAAGAAAAGATGACAGAAGTAATGACAAATCTTTTGAGAAGAAGTCTGATAGAGGTGATTACAGAAGCTACCGACAATCAGAAAGAAGAGATACCCGAGACTATAAGGACAAAGGAAAGAAGGTCACATACCTAGAAAAATGCAAGGATGATGATACTGACACTGAATCTGATGAAGAAATTGAGATGGTGTTTGTGGCTGTAAAAGATGATTTAGATGATGATGAAGAAAGGTATGTAGAAACAGTTCTCATATCTAAAATTAGCAAAAAACATGTTTGGATCATAGATAGTGGCTTCACTCATCATGTGACCAGTGATAATAAAATGTTTGAGACTTTTGAATACTATAAGGGTGGATCAGTAAGAATGGAAAATGACACACCATGTGCAGTTGAAGGTAGAGGAACAATAATGTTGAATAACCAGATAAAGTGTGAGAATGCTTATTGGATAAATGGATTGAATTTTAATCTATTGAGTGTCTCTCAGTTGAATAATTTAGGTCACAAAGTAGCATTTGAAAATAAGAAGGCAAAGATCTTCAACAAATCTAGAAATTTGATTGGTACCAGTGAGCAGACAAAAGGTAACTTATTCTATCTGAATGATACTAACTCCACTTGTTTGATTTCTACAAATGAAGACATGTGGTTATGGAACATAATACTGTGTCATGTGAACTTTGACAACATGATAAAAATTAGAAAAAAAGAGAAATGTTAGAGGCTTACCGACAATGACCAAGCCCGACAACATCATGTGTAAAAACTGTCAAAAAGTTAAAATGACAAAGTCTAGTTTCAAAAGAAAAACCCATACATCTGATGCAATTCTAGAATTAGTCCATACTGATTTATGTGGACCTATGAGGACAAAAAGTTATTATGGAGATAGATATTTTATTCTCTTTGTTGATGATTACTCTAGAATGATGACAGTTATGTTTCTAAAAGATAAATCAGAAGCATTTAAGATGTTCAAATGGTATAAGGATATGGGAGAGAAACACAGTGGTAAGGATCTAAAATGTTTGAGATCAGATAGAGGAGGTGAGTTTATATCAAATGAATTCACTAACTTTTGTAATGAGCATGGTATTAAAAGATAGGTTTCTGCACCAAGAACGCCAATGCAAAATGGGATTGTTGAGAGAAGAAACAAATCAATAGTTGATTGTGCAGGAACACTGATGATAGAAAAAGGAATCACCCAAATATTCTAGAGGGAAGCTATCAATACTATTGTTTACACACTGAACATAGTACAATTGAAGAAAGACACCAAGAAGACACCTTATGAGCTATGGTATGGATACACACCCAATGTAAGTTATTTCCAAAATTTTGGAAGTCAATGTTATATCTTAAAAGATGATAGAAATGGTAAACTTGACTCCAAAAGTGATGAAGGAATTTTTCTAAGATATTCTACCAAGAGCAAGGCTTACAAATGTCTAAACAAAGCCTCTAACAAAATTATTGAAAGTGCAAATGTAAAGATAGATGAATTTGCAGAAAAGAATGAACAATAAAGCACTAAAGAACCAAAGGACTACAATAAGTTCACCTACAACAAGGAACCTGAAACTCTACCCTACCAACAATGTAGAGCCCCTGAGGTACAAATCATTGCTCCCGAGCATCAGGCTGCAAATACCGACGGTCAAGATAATGATCAAAATGATGTGCAAGGTGATGAAGAACATAATGAAGATCAAAATAATGATCAAGATGATAGATAAAGAACTGTACCTGTACTTGAAAGATATGTAAGAAGGAACCATTTAGAGGTCCAGATCATAGGAGATAAGAAAGCTGGTACAAGAACAAAAAGTAAGTCTTTAAACTCAAATTGTTTAATTTGTGAGTTTGAGCCAAAATCTGTCAATGCTGCACTAGACAATGAGGAATGGATAAGTGCTATGAAGGGTTTATCTGATTCTTTCTTATTATACCTGCTTGGTTTCCAATCTTCTCTCCTACCCACTTTCCCAGAAACTCTTATGTTTGTCTCAATATTTACTGCTACCTTATATGCTTCTCTAATATTTCTAGGGTTCGTATCTCTTAAAAAATAACCTATTTTTGCATCAAAAGAATTAAGGTAAGTAGAAAGACATACCTTGTCATCTAATCTCATCACTTGCAGCAACTTGTGCATTTCCCTTTGAAACCTGATATTAAACTCCACCACTTCTTCATTTGGGTTCTTCTTTATGTTGTTGAACTCATTCAGCATGAACCCTTCATTGGTCTTGTCCCCATATTGGTCTTGAAACATTCCTTCATTTCATCCATAGACCTAATACATTCATGGGGAAATCCTCTAAACCTGTCCCTAGCATCCTCGGTTAATGATTGTACAAATAACTTCATCATAACATCATCATGTGCAATTTCATAATCATCAATCATATCCATAAAATACTTCAGATGTTCTTCACATGTTATAATGTTATTTCCAGCAAATTTAGGAATTTTATCCCTAATCTTTTTAGGAATCTCATTTGGATAACCAGGAATGCAGAGAAAAATAATTGCCTATACCTTTCAGTATAGACAGGAGTTCTTTGAGATGAATTTTTACCTTGAGTATTTGATGTAGTAGCACTTCCAAGATTAGTAGATGGTGGTAAATTCATTCCTAAATTCAGAGATATTTTAGGACCAGAGCCAACAGGAGGGGAGTCATAAATTTTCCTAAGAAATTCTATTTTCTTTTTCATCTCAAGAGAAGATGCTTCCAATTCAGCCTTCTCTAATTCTTTGGCTATGATCTCCCTCTCTCTCTTGGCTTTCTCCAACTCAGTGCCCAGCTTAGTCATAGGATCCACTGTACTCCCTTTACTTACTGGCTCCTTAATTTCAATTGCTGCTACCTTTTGTTTACCTTTATCCTTGGGCTTAGGTATGTCATACAACTGTTGGACAACAGGTTCATGTTCAAGTTTCTCAGGTATAATAGTAGCATTTATTGCCTCCAAATCTCACAGTTGCCTTTTAAACTAGTCAGATTGAATTTGAGCATTTTTATTCTCTCCTCTTTCTCTCTTTCTATTCTTTGTCTCAAGGCAATCTGTTCTTGGATCTTCCTTTCCAATTCACCCACTTCTTTAAAAATCTCCTCAAAATCTACAAGAGTCATGTCAGATTCTAAATTTTCCTCCATGATAGTTCTCTCTCTCATGTGATGATGGGCATGAGGTATTTCAGATGAGGGAGAGCTCGGATCACTTGGATCATTCATATTCTCTTTGCCTCTACTTTTGGATCTGGACCTTGTTTCATGTCCCTGGGATTTACCATGAACCACCTTTCTAGTATATCTAGGAACATCATCAACCCTCTCACTTTGATAGTAATAATCCCCATAGACTCCCAATCCTGGCTGTGTATCTTGTTCAACTTCTACATTATCCTCTTCATGATTAGGAGGAATAGGAGTATCCATCCTTATGTTCCTTCTCTACCTCCAAGCTTGGGGAGTAACTCCAACAGCATTTATGTTTACTGATTTACCGACTCTGGAAGTGGATGGAATTTCACCTTCCAACTCATTCTCAGGATGACTGTTCATCTTGGATATAGTATTTTTATAACTCATAGCTAAACAGTGGTGTATCAAATGATTATAACTCAGCACTGATGCAGAGATTCCTTTGAGTCGTCACCCAACAAATAGCTAGGAAAATACACACTAACTTTGAGTAATAAATTTTTTGTTATGGAAAGTTTTCACAGGTTACAAATATCAACAAAGTATAAGCATCTATCCCAATATATTTTCAATGGTAATACAAATCACTGGGATATGTGAAGATAAAATTATGTAGTTCAATGGTCAACTGACTGGTATTAATAAGTAAGCAGGCCAAGAGTCTAGCTCAACTTGAGAAACCTTACTCACTTATTGCAATGAAAAACTATTCCCTAACAGAGTCGCCATTTTGTTGGTTTCCTTTTATGTTTCAATAAAAAAAAAATAACCTCTTCTTCTAATGTCTTTTTTATAGAGGATCCACCTCCAAATACTGGTTAATGTAAGAAAAGTACCAACGAACAATCACTCTAACAAATTCTTCTACTCTTTAGGTCCTACTACACCAAAGGGGGGATACCCTGTAATACCTTCTGATATGTCTTATATGGTATTATCAAGCAGTATCTCACAATGACTCAACATAACCCAGAGATACTAGATAATTGGATAATTACCCATTGAACATCAACCATGAAATGGAGCATGAGATAGGAATTCACAGAAAACTTAGATAAATGTAAACTTAATGGATTTTAATGTTTGTTTATAGGAAAACACAACCAATATGCAACTAGATATGCAATAGTACAGAACTTGTCAACTTTAGATCAATGCTTTATCCATTGGGCTACACTTTGACTCAGATACAATATACTGACATAAATATTCATTAAAGATTATAGATCATAACACAATTATCCCAAACCCCTACTACCAATATAATCCTATCATATGTCAAATGAATATATGCATTAATCAGAGCCTAATTTAATCTGATCCTAGATTAGAACTCTCAAATAAGTACATAAACATAGAGAAAGGTTATGCTAATGAATTAGAAAATTCATAACTCACAAGACACATAACACATGAGAGATTGGAATCCAGATCTTTGTATTAAATTCAGAGAATCATATTCCAGTATACAAAAATTACTCAGAGATAACCTCTTCAATAACCTGCAAAAGATCTCTCAGCTTTGTTTCTGATTTCTTACAACTATCTAGTACAAACTATACTATATTCCCCTTTTTTGACTGAAACTTTACTAATTGTTTACAATCCAAATTTTTCATCCCTTTCCAATGATCTTGGGAATCCTTTTATAGAATAGGATTGCAACAAGCTACAGATCATTTGGAATAAGGACCAAATAAATGACTCAGTAAAAAGACAAAATAACTAATGAAATGATAACCACTTTTGTTACAATAGATATTTAACATATTTTGTCTTCTGACCTCTTGGTACTCTTAACTACTTCAAATTTATTCGGAAGCAGCCACCTGGAGTCTATTGTCTTTGATATTGGTGATGTAGGATCTTCATCTTTTCATGTCTCATCCAATCTGTTGGGCCTCATTGTCCTCTTGCATATTGTCACCTTCTTCTTAATCAATGATAATGTACTTGTCCTTCTAGGAGGTATACACCTCATCACTCAGCCAAGCGAAGCTAATGACTTCATCTTTTCTGTTGTTAATATCATTCCAGTTCACAATTTTCTTCTCATTTTCTTCTGACCAAAATTCAAAAAATGCTCTGGCTTTACTGACTATCTCAATAGTTTCAACAAAAAAAAGTGTTCTTTCCAAAGTAATAATGCTATTGTTGGTTCTTATTTCCAACACCTCATTCATTTGTCTATGTCATAGTCCTTCATGTTTTATATCACCACTCTTCTTAAAAATATTGGGAAATATCTCATATCGGTCCTTTGAATATTCTTTCTTCAAAGCCACTATCTTCCTAATGATGATGCTCCTTATGTCCATGTCCATCAGTAATTTGACACATTTATAAGTACCATTCAAAAAAATGTCAACATTGTTTTCTTCTTTGGATGTGGTATGAAAGAATTTCAATTATCCTCTCTTTCCCTTCCATCTATCCACAATTTTATCCCATTTGTCCTTATCTGCATTGTCTTCATTTAATATTCTGACAATTTTCTTCCCCTGTGAATAAATGGCAATAGGAACTAATTCCTGAGTGCAATGCCTAAGAATAGAATGTATCTTATCAACATACTTCTATTTTAACCATGCCTCTGCTTCTTTAAATGTTGTAGAGTGTTCAACCCAATTCTTCTTTGATTGTTCCATCTTGGTTCTTTCAGCAATTAATCTTGCTTTCTCTTGCTCCAATTCTTCTTGTGTAGTAGGATTTGATGGCAGGGGAGAAGGAGGGTAAGTTATGATTGGACTTCACGATGATGGCTAGTGAGGCTCTTATGTAATCATCCTTTGAGGAACAAACTCAACTATTTTCTTACCTTCAAGGAAGGCAATCTTCTTGTCCTTTTCAATGGACTTTATCTTCTTATCGTTATAAGCCTTCATGACAACCTCATACTTCTCCCTCAGGATTTTAAGTGCATCTTCATGTTTATCAGCTACCTTTAAGCTCAATTTTGTTGTTTCTAGAGTAAGGCTAGCTGCTTCTACCCCTGAGGTTTCTACTACTCTTTTTGCCACAAGGCTACCTGCATGTTCAGCCTGATCACCTCCATTAGTTCTCCTTTTTTCTTTCCTCTTTAGAGACCATATCACCAGTGCTACATGATCTTCACTGAATTTGATACCAGTTGATGTTCTACTGGTGTGCACTGGTTTAGTTTCTTTCCTCACAGCATCAAATATGATGGCATCGGCAAGATCCCATTGAGGTAAGATGAGGGCTCCTTTATTAACTAATTCACAGCCTTCTTCATGGGTGATCTTATCAAAATTTTCCATCATCTCCTATTTCACTTCCTTCTCAATGTCATCCTTCTGTCTGTTAGGTTGATCATCTTGTGACTTCTGACATTTTTGTTTGAATTCATTAATGTGAATTCTCCACATGAATTGGATAAAAGCCTTAGCCTTAAAAAATTCATCATTAGATAAGAACTCATCAGTAGCTTGTTTGGTTATAAGGTCTATCTCTTTTCCAGTAAATTTTGCTACTATTAGATCCAATGTTGCATGCTCGGGTGCCTCTGGCACTCCTTGTAACTCTTGGGCTATGACAAAAATGTGTCCAATATTTCCCATCTTCATAATTTTTTCAACAATGCTTTGATCATCCATGTGTAGGGAAGACTGAGAAGGGGAATAGATATCACCCTGTTGTTGCTCTTTTCCTTCCACCCTCTTCCTTTTTGGGGATGGAAATGTTTGGGCACTGGTATCTACTGGCCTTTTTCCCTTTTGCTTAGAGGCCTTTTCATCTTGGGGTAGAATTGTGTTATAACCCCTTAATTGGTACACTACATATTTCCCTGGTGGGACAACCCTACCCTATGAAATTATGCTCAGAACAACATTAGCCTTTTCTGGCTTTGTTTCCATCACTTTCTTCTTCTTCTGGTCCAGGGCTTGCATTATGTCTTCAAACATGCTCATTATGGATTCTACCTTCTTTTCCCAAGGTGCAAATTCTTTTAAAGGATCATATGCTCTGTCAAAATGGTGGATGAAATCTAAAGATTTTTTATAGGCTAACCACTTCTCCTTCTTAATCTCTTGTTCCATCATATCAAAATCATTTCTTATTATATCTTCAAGGAAATTGAACTAATGATCTAGAGCCAAGCATTTGGTTCTCTTCCTGAACATGTCAATAATAAAACCCTCATTGTCTGCACATCTCACCACTGATGTTACTAACTGATATGGCTCCAGGTATTTTTCAAACTGGGTTCATCTCCCTTTGGTAATGATAAAATGAAGGACTCTTGTGAGGGTAGGGGAAATACTACCTTTCATCTTACCAGTCAAGGCTTCCTCTTGTAACCCACCCAGCTGTCTAAGAATTTATGCTAGATCAATCTTGAGTGGCACTCTGTAAGGGAGGACATTTGAAGTTCCCCTGAAATCATAAACCCTAATGACTGTTGAGACAAGGTATAAAATGAAATCACCCTAATTGTGAACAATCTTCAATTCTGCAACATATTCTAATAGTCTCAAAAGTCTCAATACATATGTATGAATCCTAGGGTTGTCCCTACATAATAATTCTCTAAGCACAGAGGAAAAAGACCTTTCAAAATTTATGAAACTAGCCTCTTTCATGTCCCAAGACAAGCCAGTACTCCACAACTAAACATGCAAATCTTCATCATCCCTTAAACTTGGTGAGATCCATTTCTTCTTCAAAGTAGTCAATATTATTAAATAAAATCATATGCATCATCATAGAATACCATCCCATTGGCCTAACTATCTTAGAATCCTTAATTCATGTCAAACCTTGATGCATCAAGTCAGCAATGTAGGTAGCATAATAAAAAACAACAGACGGGTGGGGATGCAGGATTTTAACCACCATAAGCATAAAATGGTCATCTTCTGAACTTAGGGATTCTTACTATAATAATATCAAATTATATCAATACTTCTGTAACTCTTTTAGAATTCAAAACCCTACTACAAGCATGAATTTTACTGTTTCACAAAAGACTTACTCGTTCTGCAATTTGTTACACAAAGCGTGAGATTGCTGCAACTTTGACTTTCACTTCAATCACTTCGATGATTATGGTAGCTTTGAGCTTAAGAAATGAATTATATGGCTTCAATCAGATCACTCTTTCACATTGAATTTTACTGAAGTGGCCACACACTCTCCATTCAATTCATCTTGTTTGAAACTCGCGGCTTAATGGTTCACTGATGACCGACCGTAGATCTTCAACAATATCTCCTTCATTGGGTGGCTCTCATTACTTCATGGAAACAACTATTCACTTGGGAATTGATGTCTTATACATTATATCTTGTGCATCTTCTCCATAAGTCATTAAGTCAATCGTCTGATCTTTCTTAACCTCGCTACAAGTTACTTTACCCTAATTTTACTAACTATGGGTGCAAATTTAACAACTGGGACATGTGTCAACACCACTTAATGGCTTAGACACTAGATCTTTTACATCTTTCATTTATTTCATTAAGCGAGCCGTCCAATCTTTCTAAAATTGCATCTTCTTTACCTTATCTCTGTTGTACTGGGCCCACTAACTTCCACGTAACAACACGACTTAATCGCTTATACTTTAGATGTCGATCACTTTGCCTTTAAGAGATTAAGTTAACCGTCGGATCAATCTGCACTTGCTCATCCTTTAATTCCTTCTTTACGACTTTAGCCGGACCCACTAGGACACATGTCATCACGGCTTAATCACTTATATGATAGATCTTGTTCACTTTGTCATTAAGCGATCAAGTCAGCTGTTAGATCTTCTCTAAATTGTCAACCCTTTAATCTACGATCACCTTTACTGATAATGGAATACACGTCATCATCAAGATACGCGTCAGCACAGCTTAATGACTTACCTGATAGATCTTGCGCATGTTTGGGATAAGCAATTAAGTCACCCATTGGATCAAAAGGACTCTGTCTGCATTTTAATCAACAACCGTTCACAACACTCAAGCCCGCCAACTGCCACACGTTGCCACCACTTAATGGCTTACGCATTAGATGGTGTGCATCTTGGCCATAAGTGATTAAGTCGACTGTCAGATCTATCCGCACTTTAATCTTCATCAAACTGCCTACAATAGGGCCCATGTCACTCCAAGGACATGTGTCATTCAGACTTAATGGCTTATAGGATAGATGGCGATAACTTTGAGAATAAGCCATTAAGTCAGTCGTCTAATGAAACAGGATCTGCTCACTGTTTAACTAAAACCTTTTCTAATTGCTGGACCTGCCAAAAACATGTGTCATTATCACTTAATGACTTATAAGATAGATTTTTTGCACCTCGGGATTAATCCATTAAGTGGGCCGTTAGATCAAATTATACTAGCTCGACATATAGTGGTTTAATAAAGTACTTGTAGACTTTAGAATTAGGGATTAATAAAGTACCACAATGTTTGGAAACTTACTAATTATTGAATGCAGACACTTTTAAAAGAAAACATGAAAGACATGTGACTTAAGTGGCAAAAAGGTAACACAAAATTAGAAACCACTTCGACGCTTAGGTTTTGAAGACCAAATTTTATACTTTGAAACAATGAAAGCAAGGGTTTCAAGACTTTACATAAGACCCTTTTGCAAATACAAACCAAGGACTCGTTGTTTTGGAAAAAAATTTAATCAGACCTAACACAATGTATTATGTCTTCTCTAGGATATCATAGATAACATTATCTATGACATCATCAATCTCCTCAATTTCTCTCTCTTGTGCTTTTTTTTATGACATCATCAATCTCCTCAATTTCTCTCTCTTGTGCTTTTCTTTCCTCTTCAACCAATTTGACTTTGGCAGCAGTCTCAGACTTTACAAACTTTATCAATAAATCTACTGTCTCATTTCTTACCGATTGTGTATCTCCAATGAGAATTCTTGTACCTATGTTCCTTGTCTTAGATTCTTCTCTCATTTCTTCAACTGTCACCTCTATCTGTTCGGTAGAGAATCCAGGTTGTAAAAGTGCAATTTTGGGTTCCATCATTACTCTGTCAATCTTCAAAGCTTCTCTCCATCTTTTTTCAACTGCATTAAATAGTTCCTTGGGAATAGATTTGTATATTTTACTAGGTGATTTGCAAAAATTATGTAAAATTTCTATAACTGCATCTTCTATCTTTCTTTTCTCTTCACTGTCAAATTTGTCAAAGTGAGTCCACACTTCTATCATTCTTCCATGTTCCTTAATGTCTTTAACAATGTTCTCAAGATTAGCACTATTGTCAATTTTATCATTTTCCATAGTAGTATACTTCTTCTCAGACTTAGTTTCAACCTTTTCTTCTTTAGCCTTTACTTTACCTCCTTTCTTACTCTTTAACTCTTTATAGCCCGATGTAATTACTTTCTTTCTTCTGTAAGTTCTCTAAATAGTCTCAAGCGTCTCTTTTTCTGACTTAGACTTTATAGGAGTGGTAGAAGTAGATGTTTGCTTCAGTACTAAAATCCTTGTAACTCTCTGAGATGTAACCTCTTCCACTTTAACTTCAGTATCCTTGACTCCTACAACAAATGTGCCTACTTCCTTACTCTCCATTTTCTTTCTAAGTTTTACCATCATTTCAGGTGTTATGCCACTCATTTTGGCTAGATTTTCAACTTATTTCCTAATCTTTCTTTGGATTACAAGTGTTCTCAATTCATTATGAATTTTCAATGATGACTTTTCATAAGTTTCAAACCTAGGTGATGAACTATCAAAAGGTATTGACAATAAAATATAAGCTTGAATATTGACTAGATCACCATAAACATCATAACCATAGCGGGTATCCAACATGTTCTAGGTTGCACTGCTTGCAACATACAGGGATATGTATCTACTAGAAAGCATATATCATTTTTGTACTTCTCAACAACACCGATTGGGGTTCTTTCTCTTAAGTGCATTTATCTTTGAAAATATTTAAAGTAACCCCACATAAACGAATTAAAATTGTTTCCTAAAGTCCTTATGCATTGCTTAATCTACATTACTATCGGTCTATCCTTTGACCATGTAATAGAACCTATTCCAAGAAAATGATATTGCAGGTAAAAGAACATATATACCAGGAGTTATCCATATTTGAATGATTACTTCTTATCTTTTATTGATCTTCTCCATGTTCACTAATAATTGACTCCTCGGCATCTCACAAAGATCATATTTTGCATCTTCCTTCACCATTTTGTATGCAGCATGAATAGCTCCACTAGGTACATTGTTTAACCAACTAGACTGATATACTTTTTATCCTATCACCATTGAAGCTAATTTCACTTCCTTTTCAATTATATCCTTGATAGTCATGGCTCGGTGATCCTATTTGAGTTTGGTTAGATGAGTAACCAAACTTGCAGAAATAGTTCGTAGAGTAGGTGCTTCACTAGTCGCACAAAATCTAGTAACTTTGTTGATTAACTCCTTTGTAATCTTGTGAGGCTTGTCCATCCAAATGAATTGATCGTGTACTCTACTAAAAACATATCTTATCCATTCTGGATGAAAATCATCATGTATCTCAGCCGCATAAGTGCAACCTTTATGAACCAAATGCATATGTTCGTCTTTCACCTTCACATCATCTCTCAACTTAAGGAATTCATTATAGATGTCATCAGCTCCAAGTTCTTCCAATTTGTAGTGTATGAATGAAAAAATGTATTCAGGTAACAATATGTACCATATGGTATTAAAGATAGGGCACCCATTGGATCATTTTCATTGTCTTCATTGGGTGTAACTTGAATACGAGTCTTGACTTATCAATTATGTCAACCAAAACTAGAGTTTCCATAATGTCAACAATCAATAATAATTCCTATAAATATATTAGTCCAAAAATAAAAATAGTTCTCGCTATCGAATGTAATCAAAGGCTTGTCAATACATTATTCTCGCTATGGAATTTTAGGATGTAAAGTGAAAAAGAGTTTACTTTCTCATCTTTATAACATTTGAGAATGTAGTCGTTAGATATAATGGTCAAATCATGATTTCCACCAACCACAATGGTTAAAACAAACACTCGTTATATGCACACAAACACTTTACCTTCACTAACCATCATTAAATCACAAATAGGCATCTCAAAATGCATATGAATCTTACCACTCATGAATTTAGGGGATCAGTAAATGGTTTGACTATAAGTGCTCCCCCTAAGAAAATAAAGTTCTTAGTTCACCCATGGATTCTCCACATTTCCTGGACTTGTTGAGTTCTTAGTTAACTTTGATGAATTCAATTCTCCTTTCCTTACCCATGTCTTCTTCATATTATTTCTTAATTCATCAACATTAACAGTGTCCAAGTTACCTTTGGCATTTTCATCGTTGTTCACCAATTGACCTCTAGTATCCTTTCTTTATCTACATGACCTAGCAAGCTGACCAACCTTATTATAGACATAACAGACCATACCTGTTGGATTCCAGGGTCTAGCATTATCTTTGAATGACCTTAATCTGCAATTATCAGCCACATGTCCATAGTTATGACATTTAGAACAAGTAAAATATGACCGATTACCTTGATTGATAGGTCTCTGACTATTGTAATCATATGACCACTAGTTGTTGATTCTCACCCTGCACTCATTAGCCCTATGTCCAAACTTTTTGCAATAGTAATAGAATCTATGAAATGTATTAGATCTAGCATTGTAGTTATTATTTTTACCATAGGAGTTTTATTATCTAGTAGTAGAGCCTCTAGGTCTAACATTTTGACCAATCAGTTTAAACCAACATACATTAGCAGTATGACCTTCCTTATGACAATTGAAACATACCGGTTTATACCTTCTCTTGCCAATATTGCATTGTTCACCTTGGGTGTTGATTTTATTTCTACATTGATGTCCTTAGTGCCATAAGATTCACCAGCTTCAAAGTTTGAAAAACCTAAACCTTGTTTCTCTACATTCATCCTCTTCCTTCCAAGTTGTTCATCAAAGTTTACCAGAACTCTTTCTGAATTTATCCAACATATTTTTTGTAGAATTCAAATCTTCTTTTATCTTTTCATTCTCTTCCCTTATTACCTCATTATCTCTTTCAATATCAGCTTTATCTTCATATGTATCATGTAAGTGTTCCTTCAATATAGCAACCTCTTGCTGCTATCTGAATAGTTGCTCCAACTTTTCTGTTAGGGTTTCATCTTTAACCTTTAGGGAATCTTCTTGAATTTTCTTGGCATCATCAACTTCTTTTTTCAAGTTCTTCAAGCATCCTGACAGACTGACTTTCAAGCTCTCTTTTTCAGATTTGTCACTTCTCTTTTGAGTCCACTATTTTTATCCATCAGTTCTGCAAGTGCTTCCTCTGACTCTTCAAATAAACTACCTTCAGATAGTTGTTCAATATAGTCTTGACTTTCACTAAATTTCTCAGTAAGATCTCTTCTCTTAGAAAGGGAATGCCTTAGTTTTTCCTTCAGTTCATTGATAAATTTGCTTCAATCCTCAAGTTTCTTTTCATAGTTGTATCTATCCATGTTGACTTATATGGATCTTTTCCTCAAGCGGATAGACTTAATATCAGGAGGACCTAAGATCTTTGATACCAATTGTTGGAAATCTTATGACTGAGGGGGGTGAATCAATACAAACAATAATGAAAAAATTCAACCACTGATATAATTATCTACACTAACAACTTCCAAACCACAAAGCATATAACTGAAGTAAATAAATAATAATAAACAATATCAAGCATCCACAACCTTAACACACATAACACATGTATTTTATCATGGAAACCATTGTTAGAGGGAAAAAAACCATGGTGGGGATGACACCCACAAGCCCAATATTGCAGTAAATGAGTTTTCCATG
>MU223621.1:4714779-4726408 GCA_018584345.1 Thuja plicata
TCCTAGTCTGCATGTTTTTAATCAGTTAGACTGATTAAAACAATTACAATAATGTTTCTTGTTCCTCAAGAAATGGATTTAAAACAAATCAAAACTCTAAATATAGAATATAGCTATTTTATCTGACATAGAAGTCATATCCACTTTTCTCAGGATATAATTAACTT
Source organism: Thuja plicata (assembly GCA_018584345.1). Classification (NCBI taxonomy): domain Eukaryota; kingdom Viridiplantae; phylum Streptophyta; class Pinopsida; order Cupressales; family Cupressaceae; genus Thuja; species Thuja plicata. The sequence goes on from MU223621.1 coordinate 4,714,947, forward strand.
TCGGTGTCTGATGCTTGATTTGCTCTGAAATCAGTTTGACTGTCTTTCAGTGTTTCTTTCTTGAAATGTCTATCGGGTTCCTCTCTGTTAGGATTAGCTAGACAAAAATCTAACAATTACTTGCAAAAATATAACCAATATCATAAAATATAAGACCAAACAGAAGAGAACACAATACACAATGATTTAACATGGTTCACCCAATCCCTGGGCTACGTCCACCAAACAGCAAGTCCAATCTTTCTATTAGCCAGTGATTACAATATGATCGCAATACGCAATCCCTTACAGCTCAATACTGTTGTAAGAGGAAAAAAAATTACATAATGTAAAACCCTAACACTTTCCTGGATAATACTTTCCTGATCAGTCACCATAATATAACACTCTCTTGTGTGTTCTTTCAGTTTGCACTGTATTCTACTCGTCGGTTTCCATTGTCAGTTTACTCATGTCGGGTTCCACTTTATCATGTTCGGGTTGCACTATCGGTTTACACTTCAAAATTGTGTTGTCGGGTTTCTCCTTGCTTAGCATTTTCGGTCTAAATTGAAAACCTGACTTTTGGTGTAGTGTAACCAATGATTTATAACAACAATTTTTTTTTTTTGCATACTAATGGCAAAAACTTATGTCATCAATCTCCCCCTTTGACATTAGTATAAAAAACTGATATGTGCAAAATGTACTAACAAAGTTTATAGTATGTACGACTTGTATATTACTTAGTCATTTCATGAATCCCCCTATGCATATGTCGGTATAGTATAGTAAATGTGTATGTACACTTGTCTTTATATTATCTCTTCCTTTTCCATTTGTGCTATATTTTCTTTTTCTCCTTTTTTTTATTTTAGTATATATCATTTTCCATTTCCCCCTTTTTTGATAGTAAGGGAAAAGGTGTATAATTATAGCTTATCAAAAATATGAGTGAGATGTCTTCATTTCCTCCATCATCTTCTCCCATTTCTCCTTTAGATGCTCAAGAGTCATGTGCTCTAATAAGATATGGGCATGCATGTCGTAGATGTTGTCTGCTACAATCATCTTAGGGGTGGCAATAACTTTCCATGCTGAACTTATGTGTTGTTGCAGAAGTGTGAGGTTCAGTAATAGTAGAGCCTATATTTTGGTAACCTCTTCTCTGAACTGTGACTCTGCTTCCCAAATTTCTTGTCTTAATCTGTTGATTTCAATGATCTTCTCATAATGCAATTTGATTGCATTTCCATCTGTGGTTAGACTTTGTGCACTTGCATTTAGATTGGAATCGATCTTTGCAATATTATCGGTGTTATCCTTTGTAAATTTCTCTAAAGTGCATATCTTTTGGATTAAGGAAACAACTTCAGTAAGGATTGGATCTAATTCATTTTTTAACTTTGAAATATTTATCTTATTTTCTACCACTTCTTGGTTGATCTTTTATGTTAGTTTGTATTGAAACTTTTGTTCTGCTCGTTCCTCAATCGCCTTTTTTGCATCCACATTCTGTGTTGTGATGGCATCGGTGAGAACAATAAGTTGATCCAGAATGGGGGCATTGTGATCAACATCAATGTCAAGAACTATCTAGTTTAAGATATCCCTTGTGGTCTCCAATACTAAGGACTCTCGGTGCTACTTTTTAAGATTTTCTTGCAAGGCTTTCCTTTGACAGATTTCGCCATATTCTTGGAGTGATTAAAAATCCAAAGTAGTTGGATCACACTTTGGTATTTCTATTATCTCATCGAGTGTGATCTCCAACTTATTCTTCTTTGTTTTCTTCTTCTTCTTTTGTGACGCATCTATATGTAGAACCATAGCCATATTTTCTATTTGGTCTAATGTGCTGGAGGAAGGCTTCTATGGTGTTGTACCTTTGTCTAGCTGCTTGGTGTTTGCATGTTGTTTGTCTGAGGATGTCTCCTAATCTACCTTTGGTGTATCTGCAGCTTCACCTTTGGTGTCCTTTAGCGTGGCATTAATTGTCTTATCTTGCTCATCTTTCTCTTTTTGCACTTCTTCTTTATCTTTAATTTGTGCATCTTTTTCTTTTTGGTCTCCATCTATTTGTTTGAGATCTGCACTTGTTACATTTTGATCTCCTCCTATGACATTCTGGTCATCAGTTGTGTCTTTCTTTCCTCCTTCTCCTGCATCCTCGGGTATGCTTGTATCGGGCTCAGGGGTCTTCTCCTTCTGTGAGATTATATTGATTGCTTGAATCAATAATGGCATCTGGCCCAGTATGTGTACTTGTGCAACATCAACAGATGTAACTTGATCCTTAGGATGATCAAATGTAATAGTAATATCTTCATCTTTATTTACCTCATTTTCAGGATTATTGGTGATGTCAATAATAGTATTGTCCATAGTATTGTCCGGCCATGTTTCATCAGCAACATCCATATCCTCATTTCCTATCATGTTCAATTCTTCTTTGTCCAATTATATTGTTGTGACATCCTTTGTGTCATTTATTAGTATGTGCTCTGGGCTAGGTTTAGCCAGAGATTCATCATTGTGTGGCTCATTTGTGAGAGGTAATTTTCTCTCGGACCTTGCCTCCTCAATAGCTCTATTGAATATTTTACTCCAAATTTTGTTACTATCCTTCTCTAGCTCTATAAGCTTTCCCTGTAGAACCTTGTAAGCTCTCATCTTAGGTGAGAACTCCTTTGTATGTTTCTCCATCATCTCCTGGATTTCTTCCATTTTTATTCGGGAGGCATAACATAAACTAGGACTCTTTCTCTTATCTCCTTTTCATTCTTTAATGCATAAGTCCATCTGGTAGATAATCTTTCATGTAGTACTTTTGGCATTTTTTCATCAAATTGTATGGGTACATATTTGAAGTTTATCATTGCTTTTATTAGTGCTTACTCAACCTTTTTCTGATGTTCAGGCTCTAATGTTAGCCACTTTCTTACCTTGGTGTCGGTTAAGCCACCTCTTTTTGCAATTGACTAACATATCTCATCAATAGTTTCAAGAATCTTAGTCTTTTTTGTTTGGACAGATTCATCTTTTTCTATGTCCTCTATGTCTTCCTTATTTAGGATTAGTTTCCTTCTCCTCTTTGGTGTTGTGGTATTTTTGGTTGGAGGTTTTCTTTTGTAGGTCCTTACTTGACCTTTCTTAACCAATGAAGGACTTGCATCCTTTGTTGTCTGACTCCTGGTCCTGGATGCAGTAGTAGTCCTTGGCTTCCTTGTTGGTGGAGGTAGTGGTGTATCTGACTCTATGAATTCTGAGTCACTCTCCTCAGCTTCACCGATGGTTGACTAACCCTTGGTTTCTTGTATCTTTTCAGTTTCTTCTTCTATTACCGACAACCTTTTCTTCAAATTCTTAACCATCTTGTCTTTCTTCCTATCAATCTTCTTCATAACTAAGCCAGTTTTAATCCTTTCTTTGGCTTCTTCATAAGTTCCAAACTTAGGTTGTGTTTTATCTAATGGCTCATTTATCAATGCCTCAACTGCATTTGATGCTTGATCTATATTTACCTCATATTCAAGTGGAGATATTCATGTTTCCTTTGTGTAGCTGGCTTGATGTATGTATAGTCAGTGTCTACTATAAAACATATGTCAGTTTTGAACTTTTTAATTAACTGTTCTGAAATCCTTACTCTCTTATGCATTCTTTCTTTAAATCTAGCAAAGTATTCATCCATGACTGACTCAAAGTTATCTCCTAGTGGTTTTATGAACTCAATAATCTATATGGTCACTATTCTTGTACTGTCCCATTGCACATTTCCTATAGATGGGAAAGATTCTTGGAAATAGAAAAATATGCACATTATCAGAGAACCAAACTTACATGAATTTGACTTTGCATTTCTTATTGTCTTCATGTTCTCTTCTAATTGTCTGAGTAGTAGTTCTGACAGATCCAACTGTAATCCCTTCTTGACAATCTTGTAATTTGTATCCATTGCTCCAGATGCAATGTTGTTCATCCTGCTAGTCTGAAAGAACTTGTATCCTAAGACACATGCTCCAAATTTCAGTTCATCATCATTGATGGTGGATACCTTTAGTCCTCTTCCATCCCATGTAGCTCATGTATTATTCTCAATTTCAAGTTTAGGTGGGTGCTTCAGTACCTTTACCTTATCGGTTATGGGATAACCGATGCTAGCATGTATAACATCCATGGTTATTGAATTAGGCTCATCCAGCCATAACTTTTGGTCATGTATCCTGCTTAGTACTAACCGAATCCATTCGGTCTTGAACTCCTTTGGGAACCATAGGGAATTTCTGATCCCTTTTACCTTGATGTGTTTGTGCTCTTCCTTGATAGTTCCATCATTGTTGCAAAGCTTCTTGAAATCTTGTTCAAGTTCCAAGTCTCCAATTTCTGCTATCTTGCAGTGTATATACACTCGCACATCCTTGACAAGAAAAACCCTAGTTGGTATTCTAGAGAATGCACCAGCATTGTCGGGTTGCAAACAAACCTGTGGGCATATCTTATACTTAGGTTCCTCACGTGTATTGTTCTTGATTAGGTTGACCTTGTTCTTCTTAACATTCTTGAGCTTAGCGGTTCTTGATGTAGTTGCCATTATTTCTAAAATTAGGGCTTTCTCGTAAATGATAAACAGAGTTCTCAGTTTATGTTGGTACTTACTTTTCACCTCTATAGTTGTTAGGAGTCTGTTGGAGTTCTTGTGAACCAGGTTGGAGTCACTCTATAATGTTGTCACTTCATGCTCATTTTTCACTCTGTCTCTTTGCTTTAATCACTTGGTGAGAAATGAAACCCTTCTATCGTCTATTTATAGACTTTGCCCTAAGTCAAGTCATTAATGCTCAACCAATTATAGGTATGTGAAGATGAATTCGTTGGGTGATACACTAACTTCTCTTTGGGTGAAATTGCAATTCTTCAGGGCAGCTATTAACTTGTTACATTCACCTACAGATTTCGATGTATGGCGAAGAAAACTTTGTCAACTCACATGGTTATCGATGGATCTCGGTTTACACTAGCAACTTTAGCTTTTATATGTTAACCGGTGATTCTCGGTAAGTGTAGACAACCTAGTTTTGTAAGTACACCGATGCATTTTAGTATGTATTAACTGATGAGACTGAATTCACAGAATTATAACAAGTAATACCATAGTGCATCTTTAATCATGTTGATTTGATATTTTAACTATGTATAATGGAACTAATGCAAAATATAACTTGGTATAATGCAATTCCATAATTACTTGTTCTTCTTAGGTGCGGGTGATTATGTCACCAAATCCATTGGATAAGGTGTCACCATTTGCATTGCTCATTCCAGCTTCATCTGTGGTTGTATTTTTCCTCCACATTTTGTTTCTCATCTTCCTGATGTCTTCAATGGTGTTTCCATTGGAAAAGGTGTTGGTCTCTGTCATTCGGTCTCTACAGTCTTTCTTCAGATGACCAAATTTATGACAGTGTAGACATGTCATTCCGGGGTTAGTCCAGCCTCTAGACCTTCTTGTCCATTGTCTCATACAGTTTGCAGCAATGTGACCAAATCTTCCACATGCTATACAATTTTTCCATGTATTGTAATCCAAAACTTATTGGTTATCGACTCTTTTCGGTTGATATGCAATTTCTTGATTTTTAGGCTTCCATGCTTGCCTTTGCTTTTTCTAGCATTCAAGAGTTGTGTGCCCATGTATTTTTCAAGTAGGATAGTATTTGTCCATGTAGGTTTCCTTCTTTGGTTATTTCACCTCAGATTTACATTCATAAGCTTTATGTCCTTTCTTGTTACATTTATAATAAGATCCTATGAATGAAGATGTGGATTTAGGAATACCTTTCATTTTTCTCCTGCAAACATTTGATGTGTGGCCTTTCCTTCCACAGTGATTGCATGTCAGCTTTCTTGGTTTTTTATTTGTGTAGACATTCTTTGGATCAGCTTGATTGGGTGATTCTCCATTCTCAGTATAGCCTAGTTTGGTGTTGTTGTTGGCTCTCCTTTGTCCATCAAGAAAATCATCCATCATTTTATTGATTTCTTCAGCTCTCTTGATTATTTCATTATGTTGTTGCTGAATTCTTACTTCTTGTTTCAGCTTTTCATTTTCTTCCCTTAGCTCACCAATAGCTTCTATTCTTTCAATGAGTTATGTATTCATTATGTTTGCCTCTTGACTCATAAGAATGATCTAATTTGTGATCTCATGATGATGTTCTATAAGTCTTTGTATTTTTTACTCTTTCTCTTGTAGCTTTTTAGTAATCTTCCTCCTGTCATCAATAGCTAGTGTTCTCTCTTGCTCAACTTGTCTAGCATTTTTTATGACATCAATCATTCTTACCATATGTGTCTCTTGACCGATTTGTAGATATTTTACTTGTCTAGCCAGATGTTGATTGATTTCATTCAGACTTGTGCTAGTTTTAGATCCTAAAGACTCAAATAGATCTGGTATCTTTTCTTCATGGTAATCTTTTTCATTATAGCGAGATTCTATAATATTTCTTTCATCTAGTAGTTGTCTCATCTTGATTCTAGCTTATTTATATTGCTCATAGAAGATCTGAATTTCTAGCTTTTGATTATCAATACTCTTGTCAAGCCTATACTTCTCCATTGTATAATCTTTTCTCTTAAGTCTTTAAACTTTCCAAATAAGAGATCTAGCTCTGATACCAATTGTTGGAAATAATGGGAAGTGTGTACTGAGAGGGGAGGGGTGAATCAATACCTCTAAAATTTTTATCTCTTTTAAACTTTATCCATTGTGTAATCAATTGTATAACCAACCATCTATTCTATACTATCTTTGTGTAAGATATATCAATTCATAAACTTAACAAACATGTAAACATTCATGAAAGTAATTGACACATAACACAAGATATGGTAACGCAGAAAACCTGTGTTAGAAGGTAAAAACTATGGTGGGGATGGCACCCACAAAAACTTCACTGTCTGCAGATTGGAAGGGGCTTGTTAAGGCTTACAATTTGATCACTTTCGATGATCTACCTATTAGGAGTATTATGTGGAGACTGGTTAAGGCCTACTCTATTAAGAGCTTTAGCAACACTTTTTAGTGTGCACTTAGTTAAGAGATTTACAAAAGGATTGTTAAATCCACCTTTCTTGAAAGGATTTATTCTATTTGCTACACTTTTTAGAATGTAGAAAAAAATACTCATTCACCTGAGTGTGTAAAATCTACAATTGATGATTACAGATCCATTCAAGATTACATGTATAAATGTATCACCTAATGTGATTGATTAATACTTATGTTGCTTGGTAGCCTCTGTTCTTGGTTCTTGATAACCAAATTCATCTTTTATTGTTCTGCTTCTTGAAACTCTCAATCCTACAATCATCCTCTCATCCTTCTCAAATGAATGATTACAACATCTATTTATAACATAGATTGACCTAATTAAGTTTCACATATTACAAAACTAACTCTATGATCAAAGGTTTACAACTTGACCTTGATCTCCTAGTCTGCATATTTTTAATCAGTTAGACTGATTAAAACAATTACAATAATGTTTCTTGTTCCTCAAGAAATGGATTTAAAATAAATGAAAGCTCTAAATATAGAATATAGTTGTTTTATCTAACGTGGAAGTTAGATCCACTTTTCTCAGGATATAACTGACTTTCAATGTATGATGCTCAGTTTTCTCTAAAATCAGTTTGACTATCTTTCGGCATTCCTTTGTTGAACTATCTATTGAGTTCCTCTCTTGTCTATTCTTTCAGTTTACACTGTATTCTACTCATTGGGTTCCACTGTCAGTTTACTCCTATCGGGTTCCACTTTATCATGTTCGGGTTGCACTATTGGTTTACACTTCAAAACTGTGTCGTCGGGTTTCTCCTTGCTTCTAGCATTTTCGGTCTGAACTGAAAACCTGAATTTCGGTGTAGTGTAACTGATGGTTTATAACAATTGTTCTCTTTGCATACTAATGACAAAACTTATGTCATTAGTTGCAGCAGTAAATTGTTCAAATATCATATGGTTCAAACAACTATTGTCAGGTATGAAAGAGGAAATCAAAGAACCATTTATTATCTACTATGACAACACCATTGCTATTAACATTTCAAAGAACCCTCTGATGCATACTAAGACTAAATATATTGCAATAAAGTATCATTTCTTGAGAGAATCAGTTCAGGACAATGAAGTAAGATTGGAATATGTGAATACTAAAGAAAAAGTTGCAGACATATTCACAAAACCATTACCTAAGGATGCATTTTTGTATCTTAGAGGAAAGCTAGAGGTAACTCCCCTAACTGAGGCTCACTAAAACACAGTTTAGTGATGCATCAACTGAGCTACAGAAAAAACTTAACATGTTGATGCAGATATTCAGAGCTTATTGCATATGAATCAGTACAAACAGGTACATTACAACTTCATTGGATATGTATTGGATGGTGTCTTTGGAATTGGTTGTCAAAGAGGGAGAGATTACATATGTCATAAATATTACTGAGGGAGAGATTGATCACAGAGGGAGAAATTTTATTAGAGAACATAGATTAATGTAAGAGGGAGAAATCTGTATTTCAGAGATTGTGAAGACAGAGGGAGTTTTTTGGATGAGAATCAGAATGAAGCTAAGGACATTAATAAAATTTGATTCTTGTGTCTGTTTCTCTATAATTCTTTGTATTATGACATTTTGTGTTTCCATCAATGCCAAAGAGGGAGATTGTTGATGACAATTATTCAATTATGTATTGTCATTGATGTTTACACAAATATAGTGATGTTTACACAAATTTTTAATCCTATCTGAGAACAGTCAATTCATGCCAAGCACTCTCGAGAATTGAAGAGGACCAAAGTGATTTTCAGTTCTAACCGAGTTCACTCGGGCATTACAATTTTGGTCAGGCATTGAAGGATTTTAGTATTAACTAAGTTATGTTTTTAGTGACAGCCAACTAACAACAGTTTATATTTTATGGTTAATTGGTTATATGAACCTGACAAACTTAAGTTTTATTGATTATTTGGAAGGTTATTAATGTTGACTTGACAAGGCTTATCATATATATATATATATATATATATATATATATATATATATATAAGGTCAATTTTGGATTGAATAAGGTGTAAATAAGAAAGTAAGATATGTTTTTATGACATGAAGTGTGGAGGCGAAATCAGATGGGATTCTGATTGAAGACAGAACATAGAGAGTTGCAACAGAATATCCGATCAGTGAGGATCAAGTAATTAAATCTAGAGCAGAGATTTGAATTAGCAAAGCCAATTGCTTCTCAGAATAGGTCAATCCATTGTTACTCTCTAAAAATGTTAGCAGTGATCAAAATCTCTTTACAGAGTAGACTTAAGAGTCTTTTGTAAATCCTCTCACATGGTGACATTTCTACATTGAAGTGTTTGAAGACCTCTAACAAGGCCACTCTGTTAGAAACACTGAGAGGGGGGGTGAATCAGTGTTTGTCTATTAATTAACTTTCATCACTTTTAAAAAAAATCAAACATACATTCAATGAAGCTTAATACAAGAACTCATAACACATGATATGATTACGGGGAAACCTTGATCAGAGGAAAACCCCAGTGGGAATTAGTACCCACAAATATTGCACTAGTATAATGAACCTGTTAAAGTTCCTTTTCCATGTTAGGAGCAGTCTTTACAATCCAAGTACAATGACCCTATTAGGAGTCTATTAAAAAACCCTGTTAGAGGTGTATGGCTCACTGCCTAATAAGATGAAGGCTACAACCTTCTGATAGTTGATATACACTATATCAAAAATGAACTGTTATGATGACACTGTTGTCTGATTAGTTCCATTTATGCCCTGATGCTCTTACTCTCTTAAAGAGATTTATCTCATACTGACTTCATTATACTTCTCTTCTATGTCTTTCTCATGCATATTCTTTGACACTTGTAATATACATTTACATTACATATTTATATGTTCATGTCTGAATAGACGCGACTCAAAACAAGACTATAGTCAGTCCTAAAAACATAATACACAACGCTTCCAAACAAATTGGCTTAAGCATGTTTATAAAAAGAATAAAGACATTAGTACAAAAATATAATCAAAGGCACTTGGCCTTTACACAACAAAACAATTCAAGCTTATCCAAAAACCTAAGTCGGCTCCATGCTCTATTTTCTGAACTGTAGTAGTACTTTTCTTCCTATAGCTTATCTGTACTATCATTTTGTACTATGTGTGTCTAGACTTAGTATGTACACATGTCATAGAACATATATCTAAGCATGCATATTCTGATTTGATCTATCGTACGTGCGCTGATGTGTTGATCACTGTATATCTTTGTCTGCCCTACTTTCCATACTTAGTCATTTTGTATTTCTTGACAGAAACTTAATATGACTTTGTTGCCATAATGACAACACAAAATAAGTCATATATCCTCTGGGATTCAACTTGCCAACAATCTCCCCCTTTTTCATTAATGGAAACAAAGAAATGTGGCCAAGTTACTCAAAATGACTTAACACAAAAACTTGTACATATATCACTCCTCATATATATATTACTCCCCATATATACACATACATACATTACTCCCCCTTTGACATTAATGACAAAGGTGTAAAAAATTGTAAGTCTCTAGATACTTACTCCAAGTATACATCTGGATACACAATCTGAAGAGACTGGATCTCTTTCTGCCAAAATACCTTCATTGCATCAACTGTTTGGAGATGGGCGCATAAGGCATATGTTAACTTCTCCATATTTATCAGATCCATGCAGGGACCTTGATCATATGTGACAATGGTGACATCAATCTATTTGATGTTATCTTCCAAAACTACTAGAGAGGGCGCTAGAGCATTCCTCAGTTGGGTCTTCCTGATTCTTATCTTATTGATCTCCAATTTTGCTTTTTCAATTTTGTCCAACTGTCCTTGATAGACATTGTTACAAATGTTCATGTCTTGGGTGGATGTCTCAACTAATTTTCTAATATTATCCACCATGATCTCTGCCACTTCTATCTTTTTGATATGTTTAGAGGTGAATTTCACTTTGTCCATGCAGTTTTCTATAACCTTCTTACCTTTAGCTGCCAACTCTTTCAATATAGATTGCCCAATCTTTAAAGATTTTAAGTCTAGGGTAAAATTCTTTACCAATTCATTCAATCTCTCCTTTTTATATTCATCTTCTGCAATTCTAGTAGCAGAGTCTACTAGGTCTATATAGTGTGCTTTGAAGCTTTTTAGAATGTTGTCGACATCTTCAATTGATTGAATTTTGGCTACTTTCTTGTCTGTGGGCACTAGATCATTCAAGATGTTTACTAATTCCAAGAAGAGAGGGTTCCTCATAACTTGTTTCTCTTTGGCTTTTTCCATAGCTAGAACATTGATCTTCATTAAGTCTTCTTCTCCCCACGCATCTAGACTTGCTAAGTCAGGAGTTAACCTTGA
>MU223621.1:4726510-4744116 GCA_018584345.1 Thuja plicata
ACTGGTGTCTCATTATCTTGAGTATCTTTCTCTTTATTCAAGTCTATTGGATCATTGGAGGGAACTTCATCTTGTTGTAAAGATGTATCATCAGTGCACATCTCTTTAGTGCTTACAAATGCTTTATAAACTTTGTCCATGTCATTTTCAGATGTTGTCATGGATATCTTGATATCATCAATCACTATAGTATCTTCTGAGTCTTTTGTTTTATCAGAAGTTATTGACACTGAGGACGATGAAACCTATGGACCTATCATAGGTGCATTTTGAATCACTGGTTCTGTAACCTATTTGGGAGGAGCTGGAGTTACCTTTGTTGTAGGTGTCATTGATGGATACATTTGTCTATCCATAAACACTTGTGCAAAAGCTTTTTCTGTCTCTTTCCCAACTAACACATATTCCTTGTTCATAATATGAAGTGTTCTTGTCTTAGTTCTTAGATGAGGCTTCACCAGATCTAACAGAATTTCCTTCTCATCATGTGAGCATATAGGGAGAATATTATCCAATATTTCTTCTCTTATCCTCATATCTTCCTTAATTTCATGTCTCTTAATTATTTCTAGTATGTTCCATAACTTATCAGGTATCACTATTTTGAGTTCTAGAACTGATTTCTTAAACTTAATCATATGAGAGATGATCATAAAATTTATCTCAGATTTATCTATCTCTTGATACTTGTCATAAACCTTAGCAATTGTTTCTAGTCTTCCTTCATTAACAATCATGTTCTTTAGGACATTTAGAGTAGGTCTGAATCCTACTTAAGGAGGAGCTTGATTATTTATTACTGTGCCCCGTGTAGTTCTTGAGGATGGGTGACCTATGGGCTCTTTCTTCCTTCCTCTGGACTTCTTGCTTGGTATAGAAGGTGGAGATGAGTCTAGGTCAATGGTGGTAGAGGGCACAGAGGTGGTCTCTACTATCTTCCTCTTCTGGATGTCATTAGTCTTCTCAAGTTCTTTTGCAATCTTAGCTTCCTTGGATTTATCTAAGTCTTCTTGAGTGATTCTATGAACTCTTAGGATGCTAGATGTAATTTTGGATACCTTCCATTGTTTTCAGCACTGTATAATACAAAATCAATTTCATTAGTCTTCTCTCTGTAAGTGCCCCACCTGGGCTCATTAGGATCTTTGGGCGTAGATAAGAGAACTTGTGCATATCCTTCTAACACATGTTCCTCCACTTCATAACCAAGTGGGTGAATCTATTTGGTTCTAGGTTCAACTGCCTCCATACAAGTGCAATATGTTTCTACCATGAAACATATGGTCTCCTTATATTTATCAGTTATCTTCTCAGATAATTTAAACCTTTTCTGCATCTTGATCCTGAATGTTTTAATATCCATGTCCATGGCATCTTTCACACTACTCTCTGATGCAGCTTTAAGTGAAATCTGAGACATTGTAGGTTTTCTTCTATCTAGGTAAAGATTTGCAACCTTACCAAAAATGTGGAAGTATAAGTAGATGATCAAGGACCCAAACCTGAATGTCTTGTTCTTGTCATGCTTGATAACTTTAATGTTGTCAATCAATTGAGCGCGCAATATCTCACATAGATTGTACTGAGTGTTATCCTTCACCATCCTTATTGCTGCTAAAACTGTGGTTGCTGACACACTATTTAGTCTGCTTGCATGCTGGAACTTGTAACCAAGTATCATAGTTAGAAGCTTTATGTCATGTTCCTTGATAGGATCAACTATCATACTGCGCTTGTCACTTCTAGATAAACAAACTTGTTCAACTTTCTTCTTGAAATCCTTGCCAGTAGGAAGAATTGGTCCAGTCTTAGGAAGTCCAATTAATTTATGAATTAGGTCAGAGGTGATGCAGATAGGAACCTCACCAATCTCGAAAAGGTCATCATGTATTTTGCTCAGTAATATCTTCACCCATTCTGGCTCATAAAACTCATGTGCATTGGAGTACTCAAATATAGGGTTATCAGTCAAATGCATGAATTCATCCTTGAATGAGTAGTCTGGTTTCATCATGGATCCCATAAGAGTAGCTATGTTTTTGTCTCCTACTGTTTCCTTTTTACAGTAAATGTATGCGCGAATATCTTCTAAGTGCACAACTCCGAGTGGAGTTTTGGAGAATTCTCCTTCAACATCATCTAGAATAGATTTAAATGGATGCTTCTTAAAGACAAATCTCTTCCTCTCAGCAATGTCGAAAACAACTGGGGTTTCCATACTTACTTGGAACTTGATTAAGTAGGGTTTCACGATAATTTGAAATGGCGCGACTGCTAGAGTTCCGTTCCAACTTCTTATTCATTTACTTAACTACCAAAAATTTTATGCTTCCGTGCTTTAATGCTCAGTGCTCCTGTGCTCTCCAAATTCTATAATCTCAAATGCAAATGTGAAGAAGATCAAACATTTACATCTTTTTATAAAGGTTACTGCATTTAATGTTTGCAACCGTACACAGTTTTCATAGAGAGTTTCAAACTTTGTTCTGAATGCATTATAGACAATGCGTGTATGCATACTTCTATATCATGTGATCATAAGCATGGATCCATAAGCACATACTCAGAGGTGAGTATACCAGCCGCGCAGGGGTTTCAAGCTAGAATAGCTCCCCCTAAGACCAAGAAGGTCTATTCAACCAGAAGTAGAGGGTGCGTCCACTGTGGATGCATCAAATACTTTGTTCTCTGCATTGTCCTTCTTTACTTCAACCCAAATTTTTCTTGAATCTTCTTTTTCTTGAACAAACTTGACTTCTCCTTCTTCCGCAAATAGTGATTTCTTAGGATCCTCTTGTTTTTGAGTTCTGGATCTACAAAACCTTGAGGTGTGTCCAGCCTTTCCACATGTGTGACAAATGATGGGAGGTATGATGTTTTTGTTCATCATGTTGCACTGCTTTGCTATGTGTCCATTGTAATTACATATCTGACATGTAATGTTCTGCAAATTTCTTTGAGGATGATTTCTCTGATTGTGTTGTGACTGATTTCTTTGATTTGTTCTGCAATGTATAGCCCTGTGACCAAAATTATTATAGGAGTAACAATAACCATTGAAAGGTCTTACCTCTTTGCAATCTCTTGCCAAATGCCCATGTTTATTACATGCATAAAAAGTTTTGTTAACTTTCTTGATTTCTCCTTTAGGTGGATCTGTTTTAGTCTCTGCAACATTTTCAACTTTCTTTGCTTCTGAAGATGCTTCATGTGCTTTCTTTCTTTCTTTTAATGAATTGATTTCAACTTGTGCTACACTGTATCCAAGACCAGTAGTGTCACATTTTATCTTTTGTGCATAGAGCTGAGATTGAAGTGAATTAGAACTTGTGTGGAGTTTATCAATCTTATCTTTGCTTCTGTTAATTCAGATTCCATCTTTTTCTTTATGTTCTCCAATTCCAAGACTTTCATGTTTGCTTGCAAAAGTTCATCTTCTAATTGTTTTCTTTCTTTGATCTTTTCTTCAATAGCAATTTGACTGTCTATTAGTTGTTCATCCAGATTTTCAATTTTATCTTTCAGAGACATGTTCTCTTCATTCAGCTTTTTGACCATTTTCCCTAAATCACTTGTAGAACAATCTTTCAAATCTTTTCTCAATTTCTTGATAAGCATTTGTGAGCCATCAACTTTCAGTCTAAGTTCTTCATTTTCTTTTTCAGATCTGTCAAGATCTTCAAGAGCTTCTTCAAGATTCATTTTCAAATGTTTTGCTTCTACTTAGTCCATGGTCTCCTCAAGTGGTTAAACTTTATTTCAGAGGACCAAAGCTCTGATACCAATTGTTAGAAACACTGAAAGGGGGGGTGAATCAATGTTTGTCTATTAATTAACTTTCAACACTTTAAACATAAATCAAACATACATTCAATGAAGCTTAATACAAGAACTCATAACACATGATATGATTATGGGAAAACCTTGATCAGAGGAAAACCCTAGTGGGAATTAGTACCCACAAATATTGCACTAGTATAATGAACCTGTTAAAGTTCCTTTGCCATGTTAGGAGCAATCTTTACAATCAAAGTATAATGACCCTGTTAGGAGTCTATTAAAAAACCCTGTTAGAGGTGTATGGCTCACTTCCTGAGCTCACTTCCTAATAAGATGAAGGCTACAACCTTCTGATAGTTGATATACACTATATCAAAAATGAACTACTGTGATGACACTGTTGTCTGATCAGTTCCATTTATGCGCTGATGCTCTTTCTCTCTTAAAGAGTTTTATCTCATACTGACTTCATTATACTACTCTTCTATGTATTTCTCATGCATATTCTTTGATACTTGTAATATACATTTACATTACATATTTATATGTTCATGTCTGAATAGACGCGACTCAAAACAAGACTATAGTCGGCCCTAAAAACATAATACACAACACTTCCAAACAAATTGGCTTAAGCGTGTTTACAATAAGACTAAAGAAATTAGTACAAACATATAATCAAAGGCGTGTGGCCTTAACACAAAAAAACAATTCACGTTGATCCAAAAACCTAAGTCGGCTCCATGCTCTATTTTTTGAACTGTAGTAGTACTATTCTTCCTATAGCTTATACGTACTATCATTTTGTACTATGTGTGTCTGGACTTAGTATGTACACATGTCATAGAACATATATCTAAGCACGCATAATCTGATTCAATCTCTCACACATGCGCTGATGTGCTGATCGCTGTATATCTCTGTCTGCCCTATTTTCCATACTTAGTCATTTTGTCTTTCTTGATAGAAACTTAATATGAATTTGTTGCCATAATGACAACACAAAATAAGTCATATATCCTCTCGGAGTCAACTTGCCAACACACTCCTTATAGGGTGATTAAATCCTCTAATAGGGTCACACCTGACAGTGTGTTATTGTAACCTTTAACAAGCTTGGCTCCCAATAGGGCTCACTTCAGAAGAGTGAAAAATAGTGACTAGTTGCAATTGGTGGTTTTTCCTATATTGGGTTTCCACATTAAATCTTGGTGTTATCTATGTACATTTCATTTGCTTTATGGTTTATGTTTCTGTAGTTAATTACTAAAAGATAATCACAGATTAATATCTTAAGATTTTCTATGTTAACCGAGTGACAGTAGAATATCTGTGTTAACCGAGCAACAGTGATAAATTTGTTTAAGACATATAAGGGACTTGGATTTATTTTGTGGTAACTGATTCACCCCTCCCCTCTCAGTTACTCAAATCATTTCCAACAGTTCCATCTTGAAATTATTGCTAACAAATTTGTGAAAAAGGAGTTTCTGGGTCCTCAAATGTTGGTCAGGGCTTTGTAAAATTATGATTTGGGGAATGGTGCAGCATTGGTGGGTAATCTATTTCACCATCATGCTTTTCTCAATTATCATGTGGTGTTCTCTTTTTATGTCAGTATGAAGATGGCATTGGAACGTCATAATTCTTAATTTGTCAAATCAGCTTTGCAACTTCATGGGCATCATTTTAGTCCACATATGGTTAACAACATCCAGTCTATTTTGTTTTCTTTATTGGATCTTATTGAGTTTAATATGACAGCTCCCCTTGTTACCCCCATTCCTCAGCATCTACAAACCTTTTCTTTTGTTCCTAGTGTTGACTCTAGTAATGATAAAGTTTTTGCAGATTTGGACCTCCATCTAGGTTTGGTCATCTCTGCACAGGATTTCATGAAGGATTAAAGATGGCATTGATCTCACAGTTTTGATTTTTGTGGATTTTGGCCTTGAATTTCTTCAACAGCTTGTCATATGGAGGCACTCTTTTGGTTCTGAGATCACATCTCATTCTATCTTCTAGCCTTTGGGTAGTTTTTGTGAATATGGATATACTTGTAAAAATCTATTTTTTGGGTGGGTTTAGTGGTTAGGTCCTCTCGGGTTTTCTTTTGGCTAAACTCATTAAAATTATAATTTCCACAATTTGGGTGGAATATCTTTGTATTTAGCTTCGGCTACTGGGGGTTTTCTTTTCTATTTCTGGTGATATGGGGCTATTAATGGAGTTTTTCTTCCTAGTTCTTGTCTATGTGAGCTCCTTTCGAACTAGTGTATTAAATTTTAATATTAATATAATATATTAAGTGGTTTTTGCCACCTTATTGGAAAAAAAAAGTGTTAAAAATGAAAATCCTAGTATTTTATTTTTAATTAATTAATGATACATCTATTCCTACATAGATATTGCCCAATTATCTATCTTTCTAAACGTTTAATTTCTTTTTGATATATTACTATCAACCATTCATTATAAATCATGATAGTATCAAATACACCTCATTACCTCTTAATATTTATTATTAGCAAAGATGTATTTTTCTCCAAAATTTTTCTTAAATCAATCAATAGAAATCTTATAAATACATATGATTGACACATGAAACAAAAAATTCTTAAATAGAAATGTGTTGAGTTGAAGCACAACAGACACCTCTTATTTCCATCCATTTATGGCTCTTTGCATTTCATGTATTTGGAGAGCTTATTTAAGATGTTGTTGTAACCTTGTTATGTAATTTTCTTTTGATATAATAAAAAAATCCTCTCCTCAATGTGGATGTAGCCATGTTTGGTGAACCATGATAAATTATGTTTTTTGTTCATTGTGTAATTGTTCTCTTAATCTCTGCAACTCTGTTTCTCTGTATTTTTCAATATTTTACAATTGGTATCAAAGCTGGTTGAACAAATGATTGGGAATTTGGCAAAGAATTTCAAAAGCTATGGAAGATTTGAGGGTACAAAAATTCTCAGGGAAGAATTTTGAGATATGGAAAATTTAGATGAAATCCTTGCTGATTAAGCAAAGTCTATCACTTGCACTTGAAGGAAAAACAAAGAAACCCGCCACAATGAGTAACGAAGATTGGGAAACACTTAAGGAAAAGGCCATTACAACAAACTCTCTCTCTCTAAATGATAATGTGTTGTATAATGTGGGTATGTGCACCAAGTTGTGAACCAGAAAGGGGGGTATACGTGGACACCTTTTTTGAAATCGGGTAAACCTGAACTTGGAACAGATGTTTGAGGGTCATGCACTCAAAATAAGATGTGTAAAAAATAAAAATTGTAGTACTCTAAATCTAGTTTCTAAAATACAAATTTTGTTTAAAAACCAAGAAGATTAAGAGGGTCAAACCCCACGCACACAAAAACCTTTTCTTGATTATTTCAGAAAAAACATATCATAGTTGTTTCCATACAATACTTTGGTAGGATGATAGGTAAGAGGGAGATCTAGAAGTTGTGTATTTGTTTGTATTTTTTTATGAGTATTTTTTTTCTGTGATTTTTTGAAGTGACCGCATCCTTAAAATTTGATACATTTTCGTGTGCTAGGCATAACTTGCATCAAAATAATAGAAAATGAAAACTTTTTTTTAGAAGTGTATAGAATCAAGTGTAGAAAAATAATATGTAATTTATTTGTAATTTGGTTAAGTATATCAAAAATTATTAAAAAAATGGTAGACATGTGTCTGTGAGGGCTGTCAAGGCACTGGTAAAGAAAATAAAAGTTTACTATGCTAATGTTGTCCAAAAATAGAAAAATTTATATGGTTAGAAAGCTAAGAAGACATATAACATTATGGTGAAAATTATAGAGCTACCCTCTTGACAAATTGCAAACCTAATGAAGATAAAGTTGAGAATTCATCTTACAAGATGAAAAAACATCTAAAAGAACAAAAATGGAGAGAAAATGAGCCTCCAAGCCTTTGGGTCATTTTTCAAGCCTCTTCCCAAGTGATAACCTGATCATGTTTCTAAATTTTAAATAACCCGATCGGGTTCTGAAAAGAAAAAAGTACTTTTTCAACTCCTACATAACCTGATCGGGTTCTGGAGAATAAAATGCACAATTTTCACTTCTTCAAAACCCGATCGGATTTTGAAGAAGTAAAAATTATGCATTTTTATTCTCCATACCCTAATCAGATTATGAAGAAATTAAAATAGGCTTTATCTGGAAGCCATAACTTCCACATACGGAGTCTGATTGACTCTGTTCAAAAGGTGTAAGAAAGATCTTGAGACAATCTAACACATGATTAACCTATGATCATCTTTAGTCATCAATATTTTTTCTTCCATCTATTTGAATCAAATAAGGTATAAAATAGGTACTCATTATTGACCATATATATATATGCAACCTATAGGAAAATTAGTATGCTCTCTCTCTCTCTCTCTCTCTCTCTCTCTCTCTCTCTCTCTCTCTCTCTCTCTCTCTCTCANTGTGTGCTCTCTCTCTCTCTCTCTCTCTCTCTCTCTCTCTCTCTCTCTCTCTCTCTCTCTCTCTCTCAATCCTCCTTTGTTCTTAGTTTTTCAAAACCCGATCAGGTTCTAGGGAATCAGGAACATTGAGCCTTTATGTTACGGGGTGCCATTACTTGAAAATGTCAAAATTGTAGAATAAATGTTGTTTTCTTTAGAGCAAGATCAGGTTTTACTTCTTTTTTTCCCTCCTTCACTCTATTTCTCTGTGGTTTAGGTGTTAGAAATGGCCTAAGCCATGGGATTTCAAAAATATATTATGTTTCTAAAAACCCAATCAGGTTCTGAGACAGATTAAGTTTTTTTATAATATTTTCTAGGCTTGGTTACCAATCATAGAATAATTTCAAATTTTCAATAACCCGATCGGGTTATATGAAATTTTTTAAAGATGTGTCCACTTTTTTGAATCACAACTTGGTGCACACACCCATGTTGCAAATGAATCAATAACGAAGGAGGTATGGGACAAGCTCTCAGCCACATGTGCAATGACATTCGCTACAAATAAAGTCTTCATCATGAAGATGATGACATATATTTTTCCATTAGTATGCAAAGTAAAACCATCAATAATGACTACACTGACATATAGGTTTTAGCAAAACCCAACAGAACAGTCTACAGTATAAACCGAAGACAAAACTTACAAGTGCTAACCGAAAAAACTTAACAGTGGAACCCGATAGGAGTAAACCGACAGAGGAACCTGACAACACAAAGTAAACTAAAAGAGAAGACAAGAGAGGAACCCAATAGAGAAAGGGAACCCAACTGATAAACTTTCAGAGAAACTTGAGCATCAGACACGGAAAGTCAGTTTTATCTCGAGAAAAGTGGATCTGACTTCCACGTCAGATAAAATAGTTATGCTTTATATTTAGAGTTTAGATTTTTTTTAAAACTATTTCTTGAGGGACAAGAAAGATAATTGTAATTGGTTTTAATCATTCTAACTTATTAAAAACATGCAAACAAGGAGATCAAGGTTTAGTTGTAAACCTTTGATCATAGAGTTAAGTTTGTAATACGTGAAACAAAAAAGGTCAAATATATTGTATAAATAGATGTATAATCATTCATTTGAGATAAATGAGAGGATGAATGTAGCCAAGGAGTACATCTATGGATCATACTAAGAGTTTCAAGAAGAAGAACAAAAAAATATGAATTTAGTTATAAAGAACCAAGAATCAAGGCTGTCGAGCAACAAAGGTATTAATCAATCACATTAGGTGATACTTTGTACATGTGACTTTAATGGATCTGTAATTAGAATTTTTAGATTGCATACACTCAGGTCAATGATTATTTTTGTCTACATTCTAAAAAGTGTAGCAAATAGAAGAAATCCTTTCAAGAAAGGTGGATTTAACAATCCTATGGTAAATCTCTTAACTGAGTACACACTAAATAGTGTTGCTAAAGCTCTTAACAGAGTAGACCTTAAATAGTCTCCACATAATACTCCTCACATGGTAGATCATCAGAAGTGATCAAATTGTAAGCCTTAACTGGCCCCTTCCAATCTGCAGATACTGAAGTTTTTGTGGGTGCCATCCCCATCACAGTTTTTACCTTCTAACAGGGATTTTCCACATTACCATATCTTATGTTATGTGTTATTTATTTCATGAATATTTCAATGAATGTCTACATACAATTAAGATTATGAATTGATATCACATGCATAAAGAAAGAACAATAGATATGATCGGTAAAGCAAATATTTGATTACTTAAGGTTAAAGGTTAATTAACTAAAAGTTCTAGAGGTACTGATTCACTCCTCCCCTCTCAGTACATACTTCCCATTATTTCCAACAATTGGTATCAGAGCTAGATCTTTTATTTGGAAATTTTAAAGACTTAAGAGAAAATATCATACAATAGAGAAGTATAGGCTTGACAATAATATTGAGAATCAGAAGTTAGAGATACATATATTCTTTGAACAATATAAAGAAGCTAGAATCAAGATGAGACAGTTGCTAGATGAAAGAAATATTATGCCATCTCACTGTAATGAAACATACTACCAAGAGGAAGAGATACAAGATCTATTTGATTCTTCAGGATCTACAACTAGTAAAGCATCAGACGCATCAAAAGAAAGCATCACAAGTCTAAATGAAATCAATCAACATCTGGTTGGACAAGTGAAATCTCTGCAAATTGATCAAGAGACACATACGGTAAGAATGATTGATGTCATGAACAATGTTAGACAAGCTAAGAAAGAAAGAACACTAGCTATTGATGACAAGAGGAAGATTTCTAAAAAATCTACAAGAGAAAGAGTCAGAAATACAAAGACTTAAGGAACATCATCATGAAATCACAAATAAGATTATTCTTATGAGTCAGAGGCAAACAAAATGAACATAGAACTCATTGAAAGAATAGAAGCTATTGGTGAGCTAAGAGAAGAAAATGAAAAGTTGAAACATGAAGTGAGAATTCAACAACAACATAATGACATGATCAAGAGAGTTGAAGAAAGCACCAAAAGGATGGATGATTTTATGGATGGACAAAGAAGAGTCAACAATAATACTAGACTAGGGTATACCAAAAATGAATAATCACCAAACCAAGTTGATCCAAAGAATGTCTATACAAATCCAAGACAAAGAAAGTTGACATGCAATCACTGTGGAAGGCCAGGCCACACATCAAATGTATGTATGAGAAAAATGAAAGGTATTCCTAAATCCACATCTTCATTCATAGGAATTTGTTATAAATGTAACAAGAAAGGACATAAAGCATATGACTCTAAATCTGAGTTGAAACAACCAAAGAAGGAAAAATACATGGACAGATACTATCCTTCTTGCAAAATGCATGGGCACACATTTCTTGAATACAGGAAGAAGAAAAATAAAGCATGGAATCCTAAAGATCAAGAAAATGATTATGAACCAAAAAGATTCGGTAACTCATATGTTTGGGATTACAACACATGGGCAAACTATATAGCATGTGGAAGATTTGGTCACATAGCTGCAAACTGTATGAGACAATAGACAAGAAAGTTTATTAGCTAGACTAACCCCGGAATGACATGTCTACACTGTCATAAAGTTGGTCATCTAAAGAAAGGCTGTAGAGACCGAATGACAAAGACAAGCATGTTTTCCAATGGAAACATCATTGAAGACATCAAGAAGATGAGAAAAAAAATGTGGAGAAAAGCTAAAAACGCTGATGAAGCTGGACCGACGAATGCAATTGGTGACACCTTATCCAATGGATCTGGTGACATCACCATTCCCACCTAAGAAGAACAAGTAAGTATGGAACTATATTATACCAAGTTATATTTTGCATCAGTTCCATTATGCATAGTTAAAATATCAAATCAACATGATCAAAGATGCACTATGGTATTACTTGTTATGATTCTATGAAAAAAATCCCATCGGTCAATACATACCAAAATGCATCGGTGTATATACAAATCAAAATTGTCTATACTTACCGATAATCGTCAGTTAACACATAAAAGCTAAGTCGCTAGTGTAAACTGAGATCCATCAGTAATCATGTGAGTTGACAATGTTATCTTCGCCACACACCGAAATTCATCGGTGAACGTAACAAGTTGATAGTTGCCCCAAAGCATCGCATTCTCATCGAGAATGTTATTTGTGTATCACCCGATGACTCCATCTTCACACACCAAGAAGTGGTTGAGCATTAATGACTCAACTTAGGGAAAAGTCTATAAATAGATGACGGAAGGGTTTCATTTTTCACCAAGCAACTAGAGCGAAGAGATAGAGCGAAACCTGAGCACGAAGTGACCCGATTGCAGAGCACCTGCAACTTGACTCCCTACACTCCAAACAGATTCTTGACAGCTACAGAGGTTGAATTAAGTAACAAAGATAACCGAGAACTCTACTTTCATTTACGAGAAAAATCCCTAATTTCAAAAATGATGGAAACTACATCAAGAACCTCAAAAATCAAGAATGTTAAGGAGAGTAAGGTTAATCTGATAAAGAATAGTACATGTGAGGAACCTAAGTATAAAATATGTCCAGAGGTTGCCTCACAACCCAATGACTCAGGAGCATTCTCCGGAATTCCACCTAGGGTTTTTTTGATTGAGGATGTTAGATCCTACATTCACTGCAAGATCGCAGAAATTAGAGATCTTGAAGTAGAGCAGACTTACAAGAAGCTTTGCAATGATGATGGAACCATAAAAGATGAGCAAAATAATATTGAGGTAAAAGGGTTCATAAATTCCCTATGGTTCCCGAAGGAGTTCAAAACCAAATGGATTCAGTTAGTGTTAAGTCGATTGCATGATGGAAAGTTGTGGCTAGATGAGCCTAAACCGATAACCAGGGATGTTATACATGTTGTTACCGGTTATCCCATAACTGAGAAACCCAAAGCACTGAAACACCCTCCTCAAGTTGACATTGAGAAGAACATAGAAGCTTCATGGGATGGAAGAGGACTAAAGGTATCCACCATCACCGATGATGAACTGAAATTTGGAGCATGTGTCTCAGGATACAAATTCTTTCAGGCTAGCAGGGTGAACATTATTGTGGATACAGGACATAAAATTGTCAAGAAGGGATTGTAGTTGGGTCTTTTAGAATTGCTACTTAGAGAATTGGATGAGAACATGAGGACGATCAGGTCTGCAAAGACCAACTCATGTAAATTTGGATCTCTGATAATGTGTATATTTTTCTACTTCCAAGAAACCTTCCCATCTATCAATACTATGAAATGGGACACTACCCAACCAGTGACAGTTCAAATAAGTGAATTCATCAAGTCACTTGGAGATAATTTGAATCAATAATGGATGATTATTTCTTTGGATTCAAAGAGCGAATGCAAAAGAGATGGAGGATACCAGAAAAACTGGTAGAGAAATACAAGACTGACATTTTTTCTTGGTGGACACAGATACCACCCTAATCAAACCAGTTGTACCAAGAATAGCATGGTTAGCTCCACTTGACTATGAAGTCATCATAGATCAAGCAACAAATTCTATTAAAGCATTGTGAATGAACCATTGGATAAATCACAACCAAGGTTTGCAACCTTTGAAGAAGCCAAAGAAAGAATCAAATCAGGCTAAGTTGTGAAGAAAATTGATAGGAAGAAAGACAATATGGTAAAGACATTGGAAAAGAAGCTATCGGTCAATGAGGAAGAAATTACAGAGGAAACCAAGGGTTAGTCACCCATCGATGAAGCGGGAAAGATGAGTAACTCAGAGTCAACAGAGTCTGATGCACCCCCGCCCCTGAAGAAGGAAAGGAAAAGAGATTCTCAGAGGATAAGAAGCCAAATAGTAAAGGCAAACTCACCATCTATTAAGAAAGTTCAAGTAAGGACCTACAAAAGAAAACCTCAAACCAAATAGACCAAAGCACCAAAGAGGAGAAGGAAATAAATCCTAACCAAGGAAGACATTGAAGATACTCAGCATCATGAATCTGTCCAAATAGAAAAGAGTAAGATTCCTAAAACTATTGATGAGATATGTGAGTCAATTGCAAAAAGAGGTGGCTTAACCGACACCAAAGTTAGAAAATGGCTAACACTAGAGCCCAAAGATCAGAACAAGATTGAGGAGGTACTCATCAAAACAATGATCAACTTCAAATATGTACATGTACAATTTGATGACAAAATGCCAAAATAACTACATGAAATATTATCTACCAGATGGAATTATGCATTAAAGAATGAGAAGGAAATAAGGGAAAGAGTCCTAGTTTCTCTTATGCCTCCCGAATACAAAATGGAATAAATAAAGGAGATGATGGAGAAACATGCATAGGAGTTCTCACCCAAGTTGAGAGCTTACAAGGTTCTATAGGGTAGGCTTATAGAGCTAGAGAAGGAAAGTAACAAAATTTGGAGTAAAATACTCAATAGACCTACTGAGGAAGCAAGCCCCAAGAGAGAATTACCTCTCACAAATAAGCCACACAATGATGAATCTTTGGCTACACCTAGCCCAGAGCATATCCTTATAAATGACACAGATGATGTCTAATGCAGGAGCATCCTGGGTGTAAGGGCAATCTTGCATCACCCAAAAATATTTCTGTTTGCTTTTCAATAAGGGCTATCTTGTGCAGAGCTGCTATCTATGGAAACTTGCTATTTTTAGTAAGTTGGTCATATGATCTCAGAATGTTCTAATTTCACATGTGGAGGTTCATCTCAGTCTTATCAGCCTGCCAGTAAAGTTTCACGGCTAGATGAGGTCTAGTTTTGAAGATATTAAAGATTTTTGGTATTGGCAGCAGGGTACAGAAACTTTGAACTTAGTTTTGAAGGCTTTAGAGGCCCCGGATGAGGTCAAAAATTTGGGGGATGGGCGCTTGCATTGGTCAAGCTTGTAGAGCGCTTCGTGGCCTTTTTGGATTGGGGTCATAATAGTCAATCAGGTCAACTGGCGATGACTTATGGTCTTTGGAAGTTGGACCACCTGAAATGGCAGAAAATAATTTTTCTTCAAAATTTATGTTCGGGTTTCAAAAGTTATTTTGAGCTGACTATGATGTAATAAATTGTAAAATAAAATAATTCTAAGTTTGGTCGGCCCTATGGGCTAAATTTTTGGAACCTTCTCGGGTGGTGGAAATTGCCTATATAAAGAAGGCCCGTAATGTTGTCTAGGGCAGTTCTGGGTAGATCTGGGTAATAATTCGAGGCTTTGTCCTACAGAATATTGTAAGGGGAATGCCCATGTGGCTTTGCATATTGTAATTTTGAAAGTTTGTAATTCCACATTTTTGGAGATAATAAGAAGCCCATTTTCTGTTCTTGCAAATCGTTGTTGCTTCTCTGCTTCTGTTATGTGTTTGTGGTATTAAGGGGAGCACCCTTCATCAAGTGGTATTAGAGCAAGAGTTCCTAAGTGTGTAAACAGATCGCTGACTATGAGGTAGTTTGCACCAGGACCGTGGGTTAGAGTTTTTGTGTAAACAAATCACCGACTGTGAGGCAGTTTGCACCAGGACCATGGTTAGAGTTTTAGCGTGCATCGTGAAAATGCCTCCACGAAGGGAACGTAGCAAAAGAGCTGGTGTTGTGACACCTGAGGTTAGAGAGCTCCAGAGACAAGTGCAAGCATTGCAAGAAGAGATTTGTAGAGGAATGAATCTTAATGTTAGAAATGAAAGTGAGGATGAAGCCGAAGAAGGAAATGATGATCAAGAAGAAGCTAAAGTTTTGAATCCAGAAGAAGAAAGGCTTTTCCGAGCCATTTCCAAGATTCGGAAAAGATCTAAGATTGAGGTTCCGACATATTTAGGGAATCTTAACCCAGAGGAGTTGATTGACTAGATCAACGAATGTGAAGAATATTTTGAGTATGAAGATATTGAGAATCCTGATCGAGTCAAGTTTGTGAAGGCCAGACTGAAGGGTCATGCGAAGATCTGGTGGCAGGAGATCCAATTGGAGCAAAATCAAAGGGGAAAGAATAAAATTTCAAGATGGGACCGGATGGTGGATAAGTTGAAGTGACAGTTCATTCATGTTGATTATGAGCTTGACCTACTGAAGAAAATGCAAAGTTTGAAGCAAGTAGGAAGATCTGTTCAGGAGTATACAGAGGAGTTCTATCGAATCCTCATCAGAATAGGCCATGCAGAAGCTGACAAGGAGAAAGTTTCCCATTACCTTAATGGGTTGAGGCCAAGCATTCAAGAGGAGTGGAATCTAGTTTGAATGAACAGTATTGAGGAGGCATACCAATTTGCCCTGAAAGTAAAAGAAAAAATGAACAAGAAGTTTGAGAGAAGACAAAATGGAAGAGGTCATGGTGGAAGATCTAGTGGACGGTCATATGGTGGCCAAAATGAAGATCCAAAAAAGAAGGACGAGGCCAGTAATAGTCAGAATCAGTGAGGAAAAAATTCCAATCATTTCCAAGATCAGAATAATAGAGATCAGAGAGGAAGGGGAAGAGGACAAGGATCTGGAAGAGGAGGATTTCGTGGAACATGTTTTCACTGTGGAGAAGAAGGTCATAGGGCATTTGAATGTCCTCAACACTAAGGAAAAATAGATAGGAGAAATTAAGGCCACGCCAGAGTTGCACATGTAGATGAAGATGCCAGATCGTCACATTATAAAGATGTTGAAAGAGGAGAAACGCTAATTAACAGAAGAGTCGTATTGAGTGGTGAGAATGAACCTGAACAAAGGAGGAGCCTGTTTCGCACCAGGTGCAAGTGTAAGGGTAAGTGTTGTGATGTGATTATAGATAGTGGAAGCACTGAAAATTTGGTGTCAGAAGAGATGGTGACAAAGTTGAAGCTCAAGAGACAGAAACACCCACATCCATATTGGATTGCCTGGGTACAGGATGACCACAAGGTTGTGTTCAATGAACAATGCCTCATGAAGTTTAAGATTGGCGGATACCATGATGAGGTACTGTGTGATATCATATCTATGGATGTATGTCATATTTTTTTGGGTAGACCATCGCAGTTTGACAGATGTGTTGTACATGATGGCTGTGTGAATACCTATTCCGTGATAAAGGATGGAGTGCAACATAATCTAAAGCCATTGAATGACACAGAAGAAAAGGTATGTGGTAGTGCAAGAATAAATTTTGTTGATGGAAGAAAGTTCCTAGATGGTATGAGGCATGAGCATGTTTGTTTTGATTTAATTCCAAAGGCTGGTAAGGAGGAAGTAGAAGATGTTCCTGTAGAAGTTGTAGATTTGTTGAATGAGTTTCAGGATATTGTATCTGATAATGTGCTTGATGGATTACCACCAATCAAGAAGATCAATCATCAGATGGACTTGATTCCAGGAGTGAGTTTTCCAAATAAGGCAGCACACAGAATGACACCTACAGAAAGTGAGGAGTTGAACAGACAAGTACATGAGTTGTTGCATAAAGGATTGATCCGTGAGAGTCTGAGTCCCTGTGCTGTACCAGCAGTATTAGCACCAATGAAGAATGGAGAGTGGAGGATGTGTATAGACTCTAGGGCAATAAACAAGATCACAATCAAGTATAGGTTTCCATTGCCATGAATGGATGATATTATGGACTGTTTGAGTGGAGCTGTGTATTTCTCAAAGATAGATCTAAAGAGTGGATATCATCAGATTTGGATCAAAGAAAAAGATGAATGGAAGACTGCCTTCAAGACAAAGGAAGGATTGTATGAGTGGTTAATCATGCCTTTTGGGCTAACCAATGCACCGAGCACTTTCATGCGGCTCATGAACGAGGTTCTGAAAGAATTTCTGGGTAAGTTTGTCATTGTTTACCTAGATGATATTTTGATCTTTA
>MU223621.1:4767499-4778139 GCA_018584345.1 Thuja plicata
ATATATATATATTTCCCTAAGCAAAACTTATTATATTAATTTAATTTTTTTGAAATTAATATACATGCAGAATTTACATTGATTATTTATATATAATATTATTTACAAAAAAATATTTTAATTATAATATAATTATGTTCTACAATAAATATTTAACCCATTTTGAAAGAAAAGTAACATTACAGAATTGATATAATATACAATAGCAAGATAAATGCATATATTCAAATTTCCTTCATCAATTTTCTGACTCCTAGCCTACAAAACTACTGGATCTACGTGCCTTCATAAGGTAGGCGCCTTTGCTTGGTTGGCCATCCAAGATAGGGTTCTTACTGGAGCCAGACTGGATAGATTAGGGATTACTATGGTCTTTCCTTATACTTTATGTGGGTATTTCATGGAAACTTTTGATCATTTATTCCTTCATTGTCCCTTTTCACTTGAATGTTGGTATTGGTTAATTCAGAGGCTTGGGTGGTCAACACCTATTGGTCCCAATCATTGTGGTTTTTTCAAAGCCTGGCCCTTGATATATAAATCTTCTACATTTGCACCCCTTTGGGAGATCAGCTCCTCTTTAGTCATTTGGAATATCTAGCTTGAAAGAAATGAAAGAATATTCAGGAAGAAACCTACTCCATAGGTAGAAATGATGGGTAAACTAGAGAAGTAAATTTCAGAAGTTATGCTCTCATATTGAACTTCAAATTGTTTAAGACTAAAAATAGTTTTACTAAATGGGATGTTTTTATTCATAATAATTGGTCTCTTCTTCAATCCCTTCCGCCTCATGGTTGTCAACCTTCCAGCACATCTCCTTCCTCCCGACTATCTGTTATTTGGTCACCTCCCCAATATTGTTTCCTTAAATTAAATTATGATGGTGCCTCAAGGGGAAACCCGGGCATCTCTGGAGCTGGGGTTGTTATTAGAAACCATGAGGGTAATATAATTTATGATGTTTGTAAGAAGTTACTGCCAGACTCTAATAATATGGAACAGATTGAAGCCCTCCTCCTCGATCTCTCTCTTGCAACCTCCAGTCCAATATTTCCAACATCATAATTGAAGGAGACTCAATGGTGGTTTATTATAGTGTCTTCTAGAAAGTCTTCATCTTTGAAACTAAGATATAGACTTGACTTGATTCTCGAGAAATTAAAAATTTCCCAATCTTTTGAACTTAAAAATTGTTTTAGATAAGCAAAGATGGGTGCAGACTTCCTGGAAAACAAGGCTAATGTTGATCCATTTCCGCTTCAGGAGGTGGACAAGGTTTATCTTTCTCATTTGACTTAATATTGATTTGGATGATTTATAATGCTTCATTGTGTTGTCATATCTTGTTTTCACATAAATTCCAGTTATCATGCGCTTTACATTTAAATGTTTGGGGTCTACCATCTTAATCTTCCGATCTGATTTCATATCTCAATCATGAATACTAGGGCTGGCTCATTCTTAAAGCTCATCCTTGTTGAGGAAGTTGGTCATCTTTGTTATTCTCCAACTCTTAATACACTACTTTGAATGATTAAGAATGCTTTATTGTGTAAGCTTTTTATTTGGATCTTGCTTTAAATATCATCTCAGCCTTCATTACTATTTATGGCCAATAATTTCAACCTCTTAGGCTCTTCCCTTCCATCTACCAATGTTTGTCCTCTTGTTCCAGCTCTCTATGTGCTTGATGTTAAAATTTTTGAATATATGTTAGCCATTGCTATTTCTCACTACTTAGTTAAGGGGATTTCTCTTCCCAACTCTCTTGGCCAACCAATCAATTATCATTTCATGTCTCCCTCATATTGAAGACAGTAATAATATCAAACAAGTTCTTCATTATCTAGATATTTTCTTTTGGATCAAGCCTTCAATGACAGAAGACTTAGAATGTTATAGGTAATCTTTTCATCCCAAGCCAAGCTGGTTAGATAATTTTGGTTTGAAATTCATTGGGCATGGGGAGGATTTTTTTTCTTCATTTACCCACACTTTATTTTTCAATATACATTTTACTTTTCAAACTTCCTCTTCTATTCTTTGTAGGTTGTTGTTCAGAGAAAAACATCATTCAACCTCTTTTTTTAGCTAATAAGTTATAGATTTGCTCAAAAATCTTAATTACTATCAATATTTATTATTCTTCTGTTAGATCTCTTTAAAAATTTCCTAAAAGCTAAAAAGTTACATTGAGATTCTCTAGTGATGGCCATTATAATTTTTATCAAATTTTTTGGAAATATTGTTGTCTTATTTGCTTTGAACATTGCATCAAGTCTTTTTATCATTATTAATGATTTTAGATTCAAAATTTATTATTTTGTTTTTTATTAAAAGAAAAAATGGAACTATAAAGAATTTTATTATTTTTGTATATGATAATTTGAAGATCTTTTGTAAGTGGAAGTATAAGATATTGATTTTTAATGTAAGTGGAGAAATAATATGTTAAGAGACTATTGGATAAATTGTATAATTTTGATTGAATTTAATACTTTTAATTTTGTTAATGTTTAGTTCCACTATGTTACTTAATATTTATTCTTTTAGTCTCATCCATACTACACCTGAGCTTTCAAAGGTTCTTCTCTTATGATATCGAGGAGGAATATATTTAATGAGGATAAGTCAAACATAAGGTTGGAGGGGGACATGAGGTTTGAGGAATCTTATCATCTTGAGCCAGCATTTCACTTTAAGATGATAACTTTCATAAAAAAAATACTAGTTCTCTATTCATATCCTCTCTTAGTATATAAGAGGCTTAATAGTTTTTTGTTCTTTTAGATAGTTGAATATATCTTGATCCACAAAATGCATAGTGTATCTAGGGATAGTTGAGTACCAATGCATATATTAGATTACTTGTATCTATGGCAGTTTAGTATATCTCAATTCATAGATCTCAAGGTGTGAACCTGTGGATAGTTTAGTATGTCTCAATCCATATAAGGTTGATTATAGTTTCTATTCTAGTTTAAGTATGTATTGATTCATAGTTGGTTAGTGTTTTTGCATTTCAATATATCTTGATTTATGGATAATTAATTTGTTTAATTGTTGTACCTGTAAATACATTCACTAATGTAACCAATTCAAATGAACAAGGAGATTTGGTAGAGTCAAGTTTATCAATTTTCAAATAGACTAATTATATTCAATCTATACAATGTTTCATTCTTTATTTAAATCAATATAATTAAGAAAAAAGATTAAAATATTATATCTTAAATGTGTTAATATAAATATGTGAACAAAAACTTTTATATTTTAAAGTTTCTTTAATTGACATTTCTTTAAATAAATATATTTAAGATATATGTACTAATTAATAAACTATTTGAGTTTTATAAAAATATATACACTAATATAATGATGACATAATATAGAATTCTATGTATTTTTTATCTATCAATTTCAATTCAGTCCCACAAGTGTGAACTGATATAATTTCCAATTTCATTTTAGCTTCTTTGGATGACATGCTCTGTAGCAATTATTTCTCTCTACTTACAGCTTATATGTATGTTTTGTAAATGCTTTGACGATTTGGCAGTGCATTCATAAGTTGTTAGCTACAACCCAGACTGTGTGACTGTGGATACCTATTACTTTTGCAATTCCTGTCTGTAATTTGTGTACTATTTAAATTATTTAAAAAACATTGCTCAGGCAATACTTAAAATAATAATAATCATCGATTCCTGAGTCTGATTAGGCCTTGTACTCTACCATTGTCAGAATTCCCTTTTCAAGCAATCTCAAAAGTCATTTCCTAATTTCCTAGGGGCTCATACCACCCTTGCCAAATCGGATTTTATGCTACCAGTAAAATGTTACTTTGAGTACAACTCTCTAGATGCTGGTTATATCCAATAGACAAAATAGCTATATATTGTAGTATCATATTTTAATATTAATAAAATTAAAGATAGTCTATGGGATGGTAGAACATAGAACAATAGTTAAGAAATTTGATGATGAGCTTTTCTATTTGCTTAGTTTTAATTTTCTTTGATAGAATCTTGTGGTGAAGTATTGGCTAAAATGCTTGTATATTTAATTCTAATATGTACTAAACTTCACATTTTAAAGTAAAATGCTTTTCAGATTCAACTACTTCTAATTTTCAAAACTTAATGAATAACTCTTAAGAAAGGTTGTGATAATTCTCAACATTAATCTTCTTTGATCAAATCTTATGATGAAGTATCTGCCAAAACCTCTCTATATTTGACTTTAAATTGTAATAAACTTCACGCTCTAAAATAAAATATTTCTCAAATTCAAATATCCCTAACATACAATAAATACCTATAAATTCTTCCCTTCCATTCTTCCTTGACTTTTTCTATTTATTCATTCCACATCAAAAATAATATAAACTAATCCAGAATCAAACTATAAAAAAGTTCTATCCTTATATTTGGCCCTCTAGAAAGCTCTCAAAAATATACCCAAAATCTCATTAATGATACACAACGATTGTCATATCATACACATTATGAATCTGCTGTCTCTCCTTAATGGATTTAAGATAGTGCACTCTGCCAAATCTATGAGCATTTAAGGTCATACCAATATCATATAATATTAACATCATAACTGGAATCTGGTAATCAAAAGTTGTTTAAAATCGCTTTTCCTGGTAAGTTCCCCCACAAGAAACTTTCGGTGAAGAGGCATGTGAAGGGGGCCTACATTTTACATCATCTGGAGGGTTGCTGAGCTGCTATGAGACAAAGCCTGCCATTGAAACATTTTCAATTGCATGCCAGACCAAGAGTTGTTTGTGAGAATTAATTCCTTGAGATAATCAAGAATAGTTTTACCATTTAAAAAAGCCACCATGTCTGTGACAATTTTCAAAGAAAGATCTTAAGCAAATCCAATTATGATGATTTACCTCCCCATCCCAACCCAAAAATAATGGACCATCTTTTGGCTACCCAATCATTTTTTCTTCAAAGAAAAGTAACAAAATTCAGTTTATCATTTCTGATTGCACTGCCTTTTTTCTTGTATATATATATTATTCAAATTACCCTAAAATTTATGTGGAGCTTGTATATTGTGGACTGATTGGATAGAACTCATTTACAAGAGCATTAAAAGAACACAGATAAAGGTTAAAGGCAAATTGAGTCGTAGATATGTGTCTCTTCTCTTTTTCTACATTTATTTGATTGGTTGGTATATAAACGTACCATATCTCATATGATATGATGCAGGAAGTACCAGAAAGAGCAGATCATTGTATGTCGGTAGTGGAGATTAGAAAATCTTATTTGCTCATTCTTGCCCTTAGCTATTCTCATAAGTCAAGTTTGTACTTCATCTTTTAACAATGTAATGAAAACTTCATTAAATAAATCATTTCATACCCATGATAATTTTAGAGATTGTTCCCTAACTTATAATTGATATAGATCTTTATTTTTATGTGTTGGGGAGCTAGTTTTATTTAATATTGTGATGTTAATTTAATTTGTATATTATGCTATTTTTTTATATAATATTAAGACTATTTTGAGGAGAGTGATTTCATACATAGATATATGGTGTAATTATGTGGAAAATTTAAGTTTTTTAGTTTATATCATTTATATATTCATTACATACATTTATTTCATATTGCACTTATATGTTTAGACATTTGCACATATTTGCTCCATTTATTTATATATTATATTATACCTCCTTGTACTTGATTCTTACTTTGATTAATTGGACCATCTTTTTAATGTTTCAAGTGATTTTTACAATCACAAGGTCGATCTTGCAGTCCTCCACTTAACTGGATTTCACATTCAAAATTAAAATTTCAAATATGGGTTGACCCTTAAAAAAAATTCCCTCCAAGGGTTAACTAAACAAAAACCTGAAAATTTTATTGTTATCCTTAATTTGAGGGCATTAATTCCATTCGTTTTAATCATCTAAAGATTTTGGAACTATGTGTGAAGATTGTTGTGTTAAATCATTCATACAAATTTCATAGGTTGACCAAAGAAAACATGTCCCCTTATAAAAGATCAACAACCAAACTTTCTAATTATCTCTTATCTTTGTATATCAAGAAAGGAAGGAGAAGGAAAGAGACTCAAACAAAGTGAAGAGTAGGCTCTACTTATTTCAAAATCAACTTTGAAAAACTTTGAAAATGAAGGATAGATCCAAGGTCATGGACTTGAAACTATAATACCTAGACTTAACCCTACATTATCAAAACTAAACATTTTGATTTTGATGCAAATATTTCTTTGAGATACCATATCCCAAATATGATGGCATATCAAATTCAATGCCAAATCTATTACAATCTAAAAAGATGAATAACCCAAATGCGAATGTAAATGATACAAGATCAAAATAGCAACACAAAGTTAGCCTCCACAAGAGAACTACAAATGCTAAAGAAGCAAAATAGCATTAGTTTAGGGTTTAGGGTTTAGGGAATGCAAGATCAAAGCTTGTAGAATGCAATGGAATGGGATTCTCATATGAGAGAAATGGGCAAGTATATAAAGCACTTACCACCTAAGAGACTGCAAACATAGCCAATGTGGGATAAAGTGAAAAAGTTCCTAAGTTAACTAAGTGTGAAGAGAGCTATAGTGGAGAATTAATTAATAAAGAACTAGAAAGTTAAAGAACCCTATTTACAGTAATATCCCCCCCTTAAGTGAAATGTATAGGAAAAATTACACTATTAAAGATAAATCCTTCCAACTAGGCCTGATGAGACATACCCATGTACAAGAAATCCCCCCAAGGATAAAGAGAAGCCCCTCGAACACCTGTAATGCCTCCCATGGTTGCATTATGTTTCTTGTTATTTTGATCCGAGATAGACTCTTGTTTTTATTTTGTGACTATATTGATAGTGAGATGCATTCAATGATAGTATATTATTTTGGCTACCAGTATTATGATTGATTTAGATGTTACAATATACTACTCTTTACAATTTTGATCGTATATCCATGATGATGTTATTTTGAGGTGACATGAAGCTTTATCATGATATCTGGTGTATTTTGCATTCGAGAACATTGGATTAATATATATTGATGATTATATCTGATTTATGGTTTATTATGCCTTATATGTTGTTGGATATTTTAATTTTTGACTTTCACTAATATATGCCTTTATTGTCATAAATTATTATTTTAATAATTTATATTTAAATGAAATGGATATTGGGGATTAAATATGGAACGACCAGTGTCATGAAATTTTAATACATATGAATGATCGCGTCCACTAGAGCGTAATTACTCCATTAGGCATATTTTATTATTGTATGTACTTCAGCTATTTATGTTGTGACGAGTTGCACTTGATGTTGTGTGTTTGAGTGAACATGTGACAGACATCATTCTGCGTGAATTGTAGGTTTGAGTGTGTCTTTATCCCTGGCAGTGGCACAAAAGATAGTATCATCGGTCGTTCATGACTTAGCCAATATAGTCCCTATATGGGTGATGTACCCTTAATTTATATGTTATACCTGGGTGGTCCCACAATAGTGTGTCCCACTTTTTTGAACATCCTATTTTTGCTGAAATTGCACATTTTTAAGAAAATATGATGATTTAAGCCTGGAGAGGTCCCATTTGAAGGAGTAAATTCAAAATAGCTAGATAAAATCCTCTTGGATCAAAATCCCTTTGGTATAATCCATCTACTCCTCACTCGCACCTATAATCGAGTCTCCTTTGAACCCATCAAAATGCTGACAAAAAATCACTTTGACATTAACTTTTTGTGAGATCAAATAAATTTATTTGAAAAACCCAAATATAGGATGATAGTACTCTGAGAGAGCTTTCCAATGATTATGAGTTTTATATATATTGAGTTTATTAAGACTTTTCTTTTTAAGTTTTACTAAACATAGGTTGTCTGACCATTTAGCGACTTCTCTGTTCGATGCTTCTGGAAAAATAGTAAATTAGGGAAAAAAATTATGAAAAATATCTAGGAAATAGGTATTTATGTTACCTTTCTATCAAAAAAAGAATAAATTAATTTTGATAGATAGAGATAGAGTTAGAGCGATCAAAGTGAACCTATGTCCAAATTATAATTAATGTCACTTCATAACTCAATAAAATATTAAATATTCAACCAAATTGAATGAAACCAAATGGATTCCCTAGATATTTGTGTTACAAACCTAAATTCAAAATAATTATGTTCTTATCAGTTTTATAAAAAAAGTTATGTTGATCAAAGTGAGTGTCACTCTTGAAAAATCCTGATTTTTCACAAACATAATTTTTGAAGGAGAAGGAAAAATGGATACAAATAAATTCCATTATTTAAAAAAAAAATATTTATAAACTAGAAACAAAATGCTAAAATTCACTAGTTTACACCATCTTCAAATTCTTAATGGTTTAATGACAATAGATGTTTGAAAGTGAAGTTTTTTTTCAAAATGTTCATTTCAGTGTCAAAGTTGGCCAAAAAGTGGGACACAGTTTTGTGGGATCACCCACCTCCAGTACGTGTTGATAAATCTGGACATCATATGCATTTTATGATAGAATGGTGTATGTGTCTGTGTGTTTAGAGTTCTTGTGACAGCACAGTTGTCACGGATGAAATTTAATTAATGTTGATTTATAGTTGGGGATTTAATTTTATTGCTTGCTAATTTATCATAGTAAATTCCTTTTAATTGGAATTGATTTAATTTATTTTGCGAAAGTCTAAAGTTGGTTTATTAATTTAAGTGATTTACTTTTATAAGTCCTTTTTAGAAAAGTAACTTCATATTTGGAGGAAAAGAGTTTATTCCTCATTCTTGCTTTTGAGAAATTGGGGATTTTCTCCAAAATTGTGAGGAGAAAATCAATTTTTTGTTCATTTTGATCGATCCGCTTGTCAGATTTTTGTGGGTGGCAAATTGTTCGATTCACACCACCATTGCTTATCTTCCTCTGGAGGCATTCAAGTTTACGCGGCAAATTTATTGTATTCTCCTCATTTATGTATTTGAATCCTATTGTGTGAGGTAGGGGATCTCACAACTTTTAAATTACTTCATCTTCTTAATTGAAATAAATTACAATAGAATCATGGGTTGAGAATTAGTATTCCCCCACACTTTCTTGGTTTTATATTACCCGGTTGGGTTTCATTGACCTTCTCATGTTTCGTAAAATTGGATTTTGGGGAGTTATGATATCAACTTTTCCGTGTGTGCCCGGAAGGATATTTTTATCGGATATTTGTGATATTGGACATGTGTAAGAAAATGGGCTTTAATTTTGTGGCTTAATTCCAAGTTTCATTTTTGGGCATTTTTGGGGTTTGCCTTGATTTGTATGCTTCCCATATTTGTCGTTTGTGATGTTGGGTATAAACTGAATGTTGGAATTGATAGTGTTCTATGATTGTAGCCAATGTGTGGTTTTACTTTGTGATTTTTGGATTCTCCTTGGGATTCGTACTCCTAGAAAAGTGGTCGGTTAGGTGTGTTGTGTGCACGATTGTTTTTCCATACTCCTTATTTTGACCCTTTTTCAATGCTTGATTTGAGATCGCATCTTGAGTTTGTGATGTCAGTGTTTGAGATTACATCACGATAAAATTGAGTGTTCCAGGTCGGGATCCTGAGGGACCTACACTCTTGGTTTGAGACCAATTGAGTTTACCGCATTTTATTGTAGTTAATTACATGACTTGAGAGTCTTTTATGGATTTTTTGTTGCATTGTTTTTATTTGTGCCTCTTTGTAGAACAAGATGAGCCTAGTGTTTGGGTAGTGGAGTGGAGCAGCTCCTTACGTGGATCTCAGCCCAAAAGTGTCCAGCACAAGACACGTGAAGGGGTTTCTTAATAAGTGATAACGTAATTAAAAGATTGAGGTAAAACACATTAATAAGAGTAATTTGACTACCTACCCACTCGAGGGTGTTGATCTAAAGTAATTCAATGCCTAGTCATTTGAGGACGTTGATTGAAGGCACCGTATCTGGCCACCTGAGGGTGTACATTCAATATACATACCAAGTCTGACCATTTGCGGACTGGTGGTACCCTAAATTTGTATAATTTAGAAGTCCCAATCCATTATCAAGAAGCATGTTTCTCCATACTAAGAAATATCAAAGGAAGGAAGCTTTATGACACAAATAAATAGAACTAACTAATCAAAGCCTTTAGAAAATGCTGGAATTTAGACTTGCTACAAAGATGATTTTGACAGAGGATAAAGATGATCGAATTTTAAAAATCTAAAACCGACCCAGTTTGGGAAATCAAATTTCCTATCTCCAGCTGAAATATTAGCTTTTCATGAGGTGTTTTTGATTTTCGACCAAAGCCAAATCTGAAAGTTAGGTAGTTATTTTTTAGTTAGTTTATTATTTTTTCAAAATAATTTGTAATAACAGTTGTGTCTTTTCACCCTAAAGAGGTGTGAAAGCCACTCAAACACATATATATACATAATGTAAAATGTAAAGAGAAGGGAATACAATATAATAAGATTTCACATATTTGGATAGTTTTTAATCAACAAGTATAACATGGACATGGATGTACTATTTTTTCAAAATTAATAAAGATAAGTCTTTTTTTTATTTCACATGTGTAATAGTTTCATTATCATTTTA
>MU223621.1:4779505-4790624 GCA_018584345.1 Thuja plicata
TTATATTTTGGAGGAAGAATCTTACATGTCCCCTTTGGATACATTCTTCAGTTTGGAAAGATATAAAGGTGAACCTGCACTACATTTGTTCATGAGAATGATAAAGATCTATCGAGAAATACCTTCGGATATCAGGCGTCTGGGAAGGGAATTAATGGATAAACTTTGCGAGTTAGGAATCTACCATGATTCTCAACTACTAGATTTTCTTGAGAAAATATGTGAAGTATTCAGGGAAGAAAAGAATGACGATATAGAGGAAGAAAATTCAGATCATATTGAAGTAGAATCTGTATGTAGTGAGATTTGCATGGAAATAGGTATCAATGACCATGATGATGAGGAAGAAGATCTTCTCAGTACAGAAGAAATCTCATATTTACTAGACATGGAATATCAAAAACATGTTGAGAAGAGTGGTCAAAGTTTTTTCTCAATGCACCATGATAAGCAAGTTGATGGATTAGTACATACTCAAGGGGAACTAGATGAAGAAGATGATAAATTTCAAGAATCAAATTATGGAGATGAAAAAGAACAGCATACAACATATAAACACGAAGAAGTTTAAATGAGAGCTCTCAGGGAGATATGCCTGAGTTCTCTATATCCTTGAATCCATTATTTGAAGAATATTTTATATGCAATCAAGTCCATTAACATCATGATAAAGATAGTGAGCCTACTGATCATTTTGAAGATGATGAAACTCAAAATATGTATGGGGAAATGTATTCAGAAAGTGAGACATGCATTACTTCATCCTATGAGAAGAAGTTGTATCAAACATGTGAAGATGAGATGGAATCAAATAGACATAATGAGGAGAATGTGTTGAAGATTAGTTCTAAAAATTATCCGAGTATCCTATCTGATCAAATTATTGATAAGAAGGAAGTTCCTGAATGTGAGTTATCTCCAAATCCTTTTTGTGAAAAGAAACAATATCTTGAGTATAGGGAAGATTGTGTATGTAAAGGCATCCAAGCAAAAGAGCTTAATCTAGTTACTTTTAGGGTTGATCAAATGCATGAGGATCTTCCATTTAGCAAGGACTATAGTGCACCTGCTGACTTTTCTAAAGGTAAACAAAAGTCAAAGCATGTTAATAAAGAAATGAATATTGTCCATGAGAGTGGTGGCATCATATTTGGGAGATCCAAAGTATTACATGATCAAAATTATGTGTTTGATAGAGGAAAGAAGCAGTGTTCATTTTTTGGGGGGGGCTGGGGCCACCCAATTGAATGTTCCTATGAAATTTCTTCATGAGCCTATTGGTATAAAGATAAATCTTAAAGATGAGAACCAAATCACTTTGCATTATATTATGTGTGGATACTTGGTCTGCTTCTCTATAGATAGCTGGAATCTCACTATGCTCACAGGGAGCATACGTCCCCAGAAAGAGCCACTGGTGGTACCCTAAATTTGTATAATTTAGAAGTCTCAATCCATTATCAAGAAGCATGTTTCTCAATACTAAGAAATATCAAAGGAAGGAAGATTTATGACACAAATAAATAGAACTAACTAATCGAAGCCTTTAGAAAATGCTAGAATTTAGACCTGCTACAAAGATGATTTCGATAGAGGATAAAGATCGTCAAATTTTAAAAATCTAAAACCGACCCAGTTCGGGCAATCAAATTTCCTATCTCCAGTAGAAATATTAGCTTTTCATGAGGTGTTTTAGATTTCCAACCAAAGCCAAATCCGAAAGTTAGGTAGTTATTTTTTAGTTAGTTTATTGCTTTTTCAAAATAATGTGTAATAAGAGTTGTGTCTTTTCAC
Organism: Thuja plicata; assembly: GCA_018584345.1. Taxonomy (NCBI): domain Eukaryota; kingdom Viridiplantae; phylum Streptophyta; class Pinopsida; order Cupressales; family Cupressaceae; genus Thuja; species Thuja plicata. Next base: position 4,781,300 of record MU223621.1, read on the forward strand.
CCTAAAGAGGTGTGAAAGCCACTCAAACACACACACACACACACACACACACACACACACATATATATATATATATATACATAATGTAAAATGTAAAGAGAAGGGAATACAATATAATAAAATTTCACATATTTGGATAGTTTTTAATCAACAAGTATAACATGGACATGGATGTACTATTTTTTCAAAATTAATAAAGATAAGTCTTTTTTTTATTTCACATGTGTAATAGTTTCATTATCATTTTACAATTAGTCCCTCGGATAAACCAGTAGAACATCTTCAAAGTGATAGTTTGATGTGCATGCTTCCTTATTTGATTCATAGTCTATATTTTCAATTGGCTTTCTCATTTTGCATGGTTAAATTATGTTGATTGAGGCCTTAGTCAATTGGTCTGTCATCTGAGAAGTATTACCCTTTTGAAATATCTCTGAATTTGTTTTAGGTTGCATGTACATTCCATAACACCTTTGATGTGATAAGTTTTCTTGTAAAACTGTCTCTGAGGTTGAACATAAGATTGGAATGATCTTGACTCTATTGCCCATGGTAGAATAAGGCATTGGTCTAATCATTATTTGGATTATAGTTATTCGGTTCATTGTTTATAGTTTTAAGATATCTTATCTATCTATTCATTTCAAATTACATACACATTTACTAAACATTCTTTCAATTAATTAAAATATTTCTGTTTACAGTTCATGATATATTGCTTTCAGTTAGATTTATTTCAATTTCCTTGCCATAATTGAGAGAGAAGGTTGAAGTGTTTCTTATTTTCTATAAAAAGCCTTGTAACTTGAAGGATAAGTCAAGGTATAGGCCTACCAGCCTTGGCTTTCCAGAGCTAGAATTGCAGAAGTTCCAACCTTGCTTTGGTTGTGACTTGTTAGTTGGCCAAATCACTTGGGTTTCCAAGCATTGGAATGGCAAGTCCATAGGAAATCCAATTTAGCATTTTTGGGCACCAACACGGACGTTGATCAAAGACTCGATTCTACTTGGACTACCACGAGCCAAGTAATGACACTCCACCTTGAGTCCCTGCACTATTGCCTTGTAGATTCGAAGTAGTGATCCTTTGTACTTGTGTCATATTATATTCTACATTTGTGTTTATTTTGAGACCTTTGTACCGTCCTCTGAGATTATGTACTTGATTGGCATGTGTGATATCACTTCTTGGTGTGTATACTTTGTTTTTGTGGATGGGTTACTATCTCCGCAAGAATGATGGGGTTTTGGCTTGAGGGTTCCACATGGTAGGGTGGCGTTGCACTACCACTGTTGTGGGTCGGTGTATAGGTGACGGTCTTCCTCTAGAGAGATATTTTGAGCATTAAGTGCTCTTGTTATCTCTTAAATTTATTTTCATTTATATATATATGTATTTGATGCTTATGCAAATTAGATTAGTTTCCTTTATGTTTTTATGCAATTATTTATATCGAGTGATTCTTGCCTCAATTTTGTGTATCTAGTACTCCTTGTTGTGGAGCAAGTCTTATATTTGTGCCATACTTTGGTGTCAAAAAACCCACCCTGCTATCGGACTGAGAAAGCCTCATCCAGATGTGTTTTTAGACCAAAATTACATTTGCAGGCAATTTTAGCGCATTTACAATCTATTTTAGTGCATGGCAATTCTTTTAGCACATATGCATCCCAGATTAGTGCATATGCATCCTAGATTAGAACATATGCAGCTCATAATAACACATATGCAGAATAGGTTAGCACATTTGCAACCTATTTTAGCACATTTATTTTACTAGATCAACACATACAAAATAGTGAGCACTTCTTCACGGTATGTTCAAAAAGTGTTTAGGGTACTTCTCATGTAGTTACAGACAGTTTTCTAATTTTGTATGGTTTAATTATGATCACTTTTCCTATTTGGGAGTTAAAATGAGCCTTGTCGTAGAATGCATCAAGGATGAACTTGTCTTCTCGATTGGCGATCATTGATGATGGTTTGGTCTTATCCCATGAGTTTCATTGACGTGTTCTAGAATATCATTTGGTGGCTTGAATATGTCTTAGTTGTTCATGCTTGTATTGGTTTCTCATGGAACCTTTGGATGTAATTATTATTCTTCCACTTGTGCGCAATCATTTCAGGATTGTTGTTGTATCCTTGCTTATTTTATCTGGTTGATAATACACTATTTAATTGATGTTTCATCTTTACATTTAAAAAAAATTGTTAAGTGCATGTTTGACCTCATGTTCTGAGGGTTCCTTGGTGGGCCATTGCATATAGTATCAGAGCTCATGTTCATGCAGTGGTATCTTTGTGTATATGCTCCTATTGTGTTGGGTGTGAGTGATGTGGTCGCTATAATTTTTGATGGTTATCATTCCTTTCTTATTTCCTTAGTATGTCTTATAGGCATGTTATATGTGATTTTAATCCATATCTTGTTTTGCTTTGAAGGATTCCTCCTAGGGGTAGAGGTGGTTGATAGAATGCCTGTCAAAATGACCACAAAGAGGAACATTAGGAGGAAGAGCAGAATGAGGACCATAGAGATGTTCATGGTTGAGTTGCTTCAAGAACTTTTTACTCGATATGGACCTCAGTAAGAGGAATCCCACCATGGGGAGTCTCAGTTATCTGATCATGGAGAGCGGGAGGAGATATGAGAGCATGAGCGTTCTCATACCCTACCTGGCTCTAGAGTAGAGCATAGGAGAGACAGCCATTGTGGATGATAATTATATCAATACAGGTCACATGAGAGATCTTATGAGGTCTTGTCAACCTTTTATGGTTCTTGCAGTGGTACTGAGGCTGTGACATATATATTGGATATTGGATGTTACTTCACTATGCACCCTTATGCGATAAACACTAGAGCTTTGTGTTTCATCATGCATCTTAGGAGTTTTACATCTACTTGGTGGCACATAGAGGATTGGAAACTCCAGTTGGATATTGTGACCGTTTCTCGAAAGATTTTTTAGGAGCAGTTTCGTGAACGTTTCCTTTCTTACCATTGTCGAGAGGCACGTGTTGATGAGTGTTGGGTAATACTGAGGGTTTAATTATATGAGAAAATTATATCTTATATTTCAGTTTAATGTTAGTTCATTTAGTTTCCTCCTAATTGTTTCAATCCAGGATCCATAGACTTGTGAAGGATATTGTGGCTATTTGCCTAAGGGACGAAGATAATGGGATAAGTGGGGATGAATGCATCTATGAATGAGAATACATGCTTTAATTGAATTGAAACATATTTTTAGTCTAAATTTCAATTTGAAACACACTTGGTAAATGAATTAAATCTTATTGCTAACACACTCTTGCAAATAATTGAGACTTTCTTGCAAATAAATGAAACCTTATTTAATCTACACACTTCTAGACTAATTAGTGCAGTAATTGTAATTCCTATTCCTTAATTAAGCTACACTTCTCAAACTGATTTCCACTTCACACTCCTTCAATCTAAAAGACAGAGCAAAAGGTTATGCTTCTTGTCATTGTTGTAATGGGAAGTAGAATAGTATGTAAAAAGACAGAAGTTCAAGAATGATAGTTATTTTAATTATTTTTATAGTAAAGAGCATCATAATACAGAGATCGTGCATTTACCAGATGATTAATTGAGAAACATTTTAATCTATAAGCCAAAGTGTTCTTTAGTCTGGAATCAGAAATCAAAATTTTTATCGATATCAAACTGAGATCTAGATTATATACAAACCATAAAGTAGCATAATTCTACTTCCAAAACCACTCAAACAATAATGACGTTATTACTACAAATCAACACTTGAGTAGATATGAATTGTGTTATATAAGAAATCACACTAATCAATGAAATATTAATAGGTAAATCCACACTAATGAATGAAATATTAATAAGACAAATATAAAAATTGTCACACCACACTAGAAATAAATCACCTGATAACACGAGGAGCGGTCCCTTTCTCCTCGATCACCAGGCAATGCACTAACTCTTGTATATGTTAAATTTGGCCTTGTTATTTAACCATACACTTCAACATAGTCCTTGTTCATCAGCCACATACAGAAGTGAATATGAGTTATCCATCCTGCATGCCTGTATGATTCAACCTGTTGCCTTCTATCTAGATGGGGTTTCGAATAGCTCTCAGAACGAGAGTCTCACAACCATAGACCAATCTAAGAACGAAGGATTTTTCTCCATGAATGTGATGCAATGTAATGCAAGATTATTCTAAAAATTGAAATGAGATTAAACTAAGATATGATTAAAATGCAATTAATCTAAGAAATTGACATTAAAATAATAGCTAAATGTAAATGAGATTATCAACTAAAATGAAGCAGCAATTCTTTGTTCTAACAATGCATATTTTTCTCAGGGGGGGGTTGAATGAGAAATGGGAGCTCTTTTATAGATTGAGAGCCTACTCAGAATAGAAAGTTTCTTTTTGAAATAAAACAGATAGAAAAGCCAGTTCAAATTAGCAAGCTTTCTTTAAAAGAAAACAATAAATTGTTTTCCCTTTGCTTTAACTGTTTTCTTTTCTAATTTGAATTGTTTTCTTTCTCTTTTAACTGTTTTCTTTCTCTTTAAAAAATAGTTAATTCAAAGTTTCTATTTCTGAACTGAAGAGAAGATTTTTGAGAGAATATTTAATTAAATAAATAAAGTATGACCTCATAAATATGTTTTTCTCAATTATTTGAATAATTAAATTCAATTTTTGAAATGAGGATATTTATTTAATAATTAAATATTATTTAATTCCTTTTTATGTGTTTTAGCTAAAAGGGGTGAATTTAATTTAATTGAAGTGCTAGGACTTTATAATTAAATTAATTCAATCATAGGGTTTGTTTAGCTAATTGATTGATATTTAGGAATTAAATATAATGTATGATTAATGCGGATTTAGGATTTTTTGCATTTGACACTTAGGTCGAGTAGAGTAAGTCAAAACTCATAATTGCCTAGTACAATAGGAATTTGATAATCCAGAAGAATGACAAATGCAACAAAATTGGTTAGGGTTGCAAGATGCCATTTTTGGGGTGTTACATTTTGCCCCTCTTTGAATTGATGTGTGAGCAGCGCATTGATTCAAAGAATAGTTTGATGTCTGAAGCACAGAAGAATAGATTTCAAAAATTGATGATGCAGAGATCGATTGATGAAGATTTAAGAGCTATCTCTAGGACAAATTTTAACTCTCTGAAGTCTAGGTTAGAGTTCCAAGACACCGGTCAAATAGAGTTTTCGAGGGTCATCTTCAGAACGAAGCTTGATCCTCTGGGATCCAGGTTAGATTGCCTCGATACCTAACAGATTAAGTTTTCGAGAATCATCTCCAGAATGAAGCTTGATCCGTAGGGATCTGGGTTAGAATTCCCTAATACCTAATAGATTGACATCTTTAAAAGATTGTCCCCAGAACAAGGCTCAACCTTCAGGAGTCGGGGTTAGATTGCCCCGATACCTGTCCAAAAAAAAAGATAGTCAATACAGATCTTTAGGACTATCTCCAGAATGAAGCTTAGTCCCCCAATATCTAGGTTAGATTTCCCAGACACTGGTTAGATTGATATATTTCACAAGACTATCCCTAGAACGAGGCTCAACCTTCAGGAGTCAGGGTTAGATTGCCCCGATACCTGTCCAAAAATATAGTCAATAGAGATTTTAGGACTATCTCCAGAATGAAGATTAGTCCCCCAATATCTAGGTTAGATTGCCCATATAACTAATAAATTGAGATTTCGAGAATCATCTGCAGAACGAAGCTTGATCCTCAGGGATCTGGGTTAGATTGCCCAGATACCTAATAGATTGAGATTTCGACAATCATCTCCAGAATGAAGCTTGATCCTCAGGGATCTAAGTTAGATTGCTCAGATACCTAATAGATTGATATCTTTCAAAAGACTGTCCCCAGAATGAGACTCAACCTTCAGGAGTCAGGGTTAGATTTCCCCAATACCTATCAACAAAAATACAGTCAAATAGAGATTTTTAGGACTATCTCCAGAACGAAGCTTAGTCCCCCAATATCTAGGTTAGATTTCCCAGACACTAGTTAGATTGATATCTTTTACAAGACTGTCCCCAAAATGAGGCTCAGCCTTCAGGAGTCAGGGTTAGATTGCCCCTATACCTATCCAAAAAGATAGTCAATAGAGATTTTAGGACTATCTCCAGAATGAAGCTTAGTCCCCCAATATCTAGGTTAGATTGCCTAGACACTGGTTGGATCGAGTTTTCAAGAGTCATCTCCAGAACGAAGCTTGATCCTCAGGGATCCGGGTTAGATTACCCCGATAGCTAATAGATGACAAGATGTAAGGAACAAAGATGCCCTTATTGATTGTGGAGTATCCAGTTTTGACTGTGAGGTACAAAAAATTGAACACGCCCCAAGTGATGAGATGCCCCTAGCAATGAGGACTTTTGAAAATCAGATCAGATTGATTGGAATAGATTTAATGATGCAATCATCCTGCCCCCTCGGGAGTGAAATGGAAAGATGACACGTCATAATGATGATTGAGAGAGAGAAATCATAGATAGATGTTGAATCGAGGATCCAGAAGAACTCAGAACAGATTACAGAAGAATTCAGAAGATTCATAACCAATTTTGAGAGATGTCGAGGTCCAGGTTGACCAAGTTTGACTAGGGTTGACCAAAGTTGACTTTTGAAAAAAAAGTCAAATATTTGAGAAAATGTTGATTAGATATGATTCTGACAAGAAAACGACATCAGAAAGTTGACTGCACAAGCATCCGATTGCGTCGGTCCCAAAAATTTTAAAATGTGATTTTGAGCTATATAAAAGTGTCAAATTTCGATTTCAATCACGAAAATGGATTCAAAGCGGTCAAATTAGCTAGTGGTGAAATTTTCACACAAATTGGAGCACTTTTGAAAATTGGGTCAAAACCTATATATGAGTCCAAAAGGTCATTTGCAAATCATTTGCCTCCATTGACTTTTGAGAATTGAGCTATGAGAAAAAATGGTGGTCCCCATGAGCACTCATCATTTCAAGCGATCTAGGCGGCACAATCGGCCAGCAGCGTATGGACCCGCGGTAAGTGGTCGATTAACCTCTCCATCATTTCAAATTTTGTTGTGTTTGGTCAAATTTTCAATGTTTTTACGCATTTTGAAGTACGGTCCCGCGGGTTCTCGAGCGAGGAACTAGTTTCCTCACGCGGCCCGTAATGAAGGCTCGCGCAAGAAACTGCCAAAAGGAAGATTCTTGAATTGGTCGGTGGGTATCCTCACGCGGGAGGGTACCCACGTCTCGCGTGGGAAACCCTTCGACCAGGGAGTTTCTCGCATGAATAGTGATGAAATATCGCATGAGAAAGAATTGTCGTACGATCCGTAAAACTTCTTTGCGCGAGAACCTGCTACTTTGCATGAAGAAAACTTAGCAATTTAAATAGAAAACAAGTTTGCATTGGGTCCAAGAGAAATTGTGTCAACATTAGTCCTTAGTGTAGGATGTTTGTGATGCTTTATTGCTTAGTTATGCATTGATTATCATGAATCATGAGTCAAGTACTGATTGTGCACTATTGTTTGTATGTCTTGCAGGTTGAGTTTCCAGACATTGCATTCAGATCACATCATCCAGCCATCAGTGGGCTGGTGAGATAGTTGGATGACGCAGAGATTGCACATATTGATAGCTTGGGCCTATCACATCTCTATGAGATCCTTGACATTTGGGTTAATCATGGGTTATTGGGAGCATCAGTAGAGCGTTTCCATTCAAAAATGAACACCTTTCACCTTCCTCAGTGCGAGATGACAGTGATGCCGGAGGACATCTATAGGATTCTCAGGATACCTTTCCACAATCTGAGAGTGGAGTATGATGTACAGTCTCGACTAGGGACACTAGCGCTATGAGAGATATTGCAGGATGAGCTAGTCATGGGGAGAGCCATTCCATGGGAGGAGCTGATCACAGAGTACGGGCCTGGACACCAATTGGCTGTGGTTTTGGCAACATTCCTTGGCTGCTATCTGATGTTGGATCATAGGAAGCATGGTTTCAAGTGTGGTTTGGGTCAGATGCTAGAGGGATCAATCAAATATGGATGGGGTCAGTGTATGCTGGCCCATATGTACCATGAGATGCACGAGATCGTCTATAGAGAGGCAAAGAGCATGGCGGCAGGGGTCTTTGTATTACAGGTGTGGGCATGGGAGCACCTGTCGGTGACCTAACCCATATGCGATGATCTGAGGGAGCCACTAGAGCCCTATATATATAAGTACAAAGGTTTGATTACCCAACCTGTGCTGGGTAAGACAGAGCAGTGGCGAGCTCAGCTCGATGACCTGGTTGTCGTGACATGGCGACCATGGAGGTTGACGGAGGACTAGGATGATGTCACTGATCAGCTGGGGTACATTCTTGTGTCTCAGCCTCTCTTTGGTCAAGCCATATCTATCATTGAGTGATTTCCACTGACACCTGTCTGGCAATAGTTTGGCCAGGCACAGGAGATTTCCCAGGAGTACTATTCCTATGCTTGCTTTCATGATGAGCTTAGGAAGGGATGGTCGATCAAGTTGGATACTATTCGATGCATGATTGATGTATGAGCCCTAGCACAGACTTGATGGGATTACCTAAGTGCGATTTTAGATGGGGTGTAACCTCGGAGTTCAGGGAGCACTTCATGACTCATCCCTTTCCGCATTTCATAGATCCATATAGCATGGTCATGCCAGCACAAGTAGTGCACCCACAGGTGCCATAGCAACAGGAACCAGTGCCTCCACCACATCATGTACCACAGACACTGCCACAACAGGTACCATGTCCACGCATAGTACAGGTGCACATACCTACACGCCAAATGCAGATTGATCCTAGTGTGAGCAGCAACGGGAGGCAGAGCATGCGGAGGATAGCTGCATAGCTCAAGGATGTATAGGAGCAGGCAGAGCAACAGGAGGTACCATAGGAGGACTCGATGCAGGAGGACCAGCCTGCCCAAGAGCTAGGACAGGGTGCAGTACACGGGGATGCACCATCATAGGCACAGGAGGCCCTGCGGAGATCTAGAGAGAGAGTACAGTAGCTTACAAGATAGGTTATAGACTTGCTAGTACATGTTGTTGTGCGAGATGCGCGAATATTAGAAAGAGATCAAGAGGTCCAGGAGCTCCGAGGGAAGTTGTGGATGACACAGGAGAAGCTTCAGGTGGAGGGAGGACATCAAACCGCCCGAGTGGCCTATTATTACGTATCTTATGCGGGGGTAGTGCCAGATGAGGCATTGCAGGTGCCGATATTCTCCTCGTATGCCAG
>MU223621.1:4816483-4830533 GCA_018584345.1 Thuja plicata
AGATGGGTTAGGTTGGGGTTTAAGGGAATATTAATAAATGAAATAAACTTATTTAATTCATTTAGAAATATAGGAATTAATTATTTAAATAATTAAATTGCTTTTTAATAATTAGAGGACTATAGCCTTTTTAATTAAATTAAATAGGCTAGGGGAATGGGTTAATTGCAAGTGATTACTTGATTTAGAGATTTATTTAATTCCTTTATAATTAAATACTATAGCCATGTTTGATTTTGATTTGATCTGATTGGTCGAAATTTGATTTGAATTGTATGGCTATAATAGATAATATAAATCAGTGATAAAAATCACCTAGGACATTAAATTGATTAAAATGAATTATGCCAAGCAGTAACAGGGTCGTTTGGACATAAATCGAGGGTATGATCACACTTAAGGCAAATAGGGTCCATAGTTGTGACAGACCGAATTCAGGTGGTTACAACAATAACCTCACTATCGATGAGATCCTGGATTTTATGCCGCAATTTAAGACAAGTAGTCATTTTATGACCTTTGTTTTGGTGAAAATCACAATAAGCAAATTCATTCCACCAAGAGGGTCTTTATTGCGGATCATAGGGTCATGAATTATCTAGTGGAGTAAGTAAATGGTTGTCCAAGAGATTCTTGTAAACCGCATCAAGAGGTTCTCCTAAAGGAGTGAATTCACGCTTGGGTCTAGGTGCCCAAGGTTTAGAGCCAGAAAAATATGAAGTACTTGGTTTGGATTCTGCTGCAACCTGTTCAGTGGCTTTGGTCGCTTGCATTGTGGTAGTGAGATTAAAGGTAGCCTTTGAAGGCTTGGGAGTCACATTGTCTACAACTCCATCATTCACAACATTCTGGTTCTTGTTAGGAAATTTGGGTTTATCTTTGCTTGAGGAGGAAGACCCTTGTTTATTTTCCTTGTGTAAGGTCAATTCTCCTTTCTTAAACGTAAATGTCTCAATTCTCACAACTTGCTTAATCTCGTCATCAAAGGTTAAAGGACCTTGCAATTTTACTTGATACCCAAATTTGGGAAGAAGAACATCTAGAAAGATGTCTAACTTTTCAGATTCGGGTATTTTGCGAGAATATCTTTATAAAGTTGTCTCCATCTTTGGAGAAATGTTAAGAAGGATTCCCCATGGTTTTGTTTCAAGTTGCAAAGATCTCAGATGTGAACTAGATGTTGGATGTTGTGAGAATAGTGTTGTAGAAACAAATTGGCAATTTCGTCAAAAGTTTTGATGCCATTTGGTAGCCTAGAGAACCATTCCATAGCTGGCCCTCCCAAACTACGTGGGAAGAGACAAATGAGGTAGGTTGTATCATGTATAAACTCCATAGAGAGAGCACCAAACTCTCTCAAATTATCTTGGGGATCAGATGTACCCAAGTATTTATCATACTTGGGGAGTTCAACTCCTTTGGGAAAAGGAGGCATGCAGAGACTCTTATCAAATAGGAATGGAAAAATACTTTCCAGTGTGAACTGTGTAGCAGGTTTTTCTTTATCCTTCATGAGATGAATGAGTTGTTCTTGCATGCATTGCATTTGCTTTTGCAAGCGGGAGTTTTTAGTTTTTTCCTCTTTATCAACAAGTGTCTCTACCTTGTAATCGGAGGGGAGTTTGGCTCCTTGGTTAGCCAATTTGAGAAGGTATTTCTCCTTCTCTTCTTTCATTAGGACCACCATCATTCTCACAAAGTTTTTATTATTGTGAGCATCTAAGATATCCCCTTGAGTTATTTCTTTCTCTTCATCAGGAGGAGGGTCTTGGAAAGAGAATTTGCCCCTGGTTTTGGAAAGATCATCTCTGCTATGTTCTCCTAATTGGTCATGATCTTCCATCTTGCTAGAATGCAAGGGTTCAATGTGTAAAGATTCAGTATGAGAAGGTTGAGTGTTTTCAGAATTTGGATCCTCTTGGAACAAAGGGTTTTAAACCTGACTAGAATCCACTGGCAATGATCGTTTGATGTATAGTCAAAGTACTGGAGAGGGAGATTGAGATGATTCCTCACTAGATGTAGCCAGTAATGGTGTGGAAAGTATAGATTTTTCTTGATTGATTGAAGGGAATATTTTTCCAGTTTGAGTTGTAACAGTCATAGACAAAGATTGTACAAGGGATGTGAACTAGGACCACACTTGAAACTGTCTCAAAGTAAATGCATATAAAGTGCCAAAAGGTGAGGTATCCTTGGTGCAAATCATCAGAAATGAGGCTAGAACAACCAAGAGATGACTATTATGACACAAGGCATGACGACACAGTAGAAATAGACCAAAAGATACGAGAGAAGACCATTTTAAGCAAGAATCACGTAATTCTCAACCCAAGAAACCAAGTTGCAGACTGTGTGAAGATAGAAGGTAGATAAATAAACCCAGAATCGAGATCATATTTAGCATAAGTACGCTGGTCAGATGGGAAATTACTCATTGTTTTGATGAAATGATTCAAACTCGTGCGAAGAAGTACTTCTCGTGCAATGATTCTAACTGGCTCGCACGAAACTATGCAGTCCCGTGTGAAATATGATGACAGATTGGTGACTAAAAGTGACAAACTGGTGAAAAATGATAGCAATATTGCAAAATGTCGCATGACTATTGCCAGCATGCTACACGAAGTTTCTCATATAATGACGCGAAGAAGATAAAATGTCACGCGAGACTTGGCAATTTTGACAAATGAAATTCTACAGAAGCTGACAGTTAAGACTAGATTGTGTTTTTCGAGACAAGATCATGCTATTTTCTGACAGATCGTTCAAGTTACAGATTGTTTTGGACATGTTCAAGTTTGACAGTTTGTGTGTTTTGATGTTTGTTTTGATTTTTTTAAATGATACACCTACGCAAAACACATTAAAAAGAATGTTTGTAGTACCAGAACAGACACATCACAATCCTAAGATAGCCAGGGTAGTATCTGTTGAATCCCCATTTGAACTGAAGTTTAGCTATACTTACTCATAGTGGACAACTTAGAAGCTTGGAGGCACGGGCTCCTCCTTACATGTGCACTCACTTCTCAGGCACACCAAGCTTCAAACCCCAAAGGAATTGCTTCCCAAAGGGTTGTTGTCTCTACTAAGAGCTGTAAAAGTGTGGGGTGTCTTAGTTGGTCTCTAACCTTCCACGCCAATAGATAGAGGGATTTTGGATACTATAACAAAGGTTTTTATTAAGGACATCCGTTCAGGTGGTTGTGATCAAGTCATTTTCCCAATTAAGGGAGCTCTCCCAATCCTTTCAAAGCAAGGCTTTCACCTTAACGATGTCGGGACTTTAACGCACCACTAGGGTACTGGAGGATATTTTGGTTGGCACAATGAATTCACACCTGTCCATTATGAGATTAATCACAATGGCATTTTTTATATACCGGTTTGGAAGGGCTTGGCTTTAGCCTGTTATCGATTGGGCATCCACTCTCACTGGCTCTGCTAAAGCTCTTGGGAGGTAGCCACACTAGAAGAATCATATGAATTTCTCTTACACCCAAGATCTATAAAGGTGAGGGCAGAGGATACGTTCATATATTTCTTAGAATTACAAACTAGAAAACACTTCAATCACACAAGACAATGATTCATTTTAAGCACCAACTGAAGTGTGTTCTAACTACTAAAAACAAACATGAGAGTTTTGTGAAAACACGTATGTCTTTGACAAGCGTCCTACAGTAAATACATTAGTAGTTTGTAATTTCTTTCTTCATTTCAGCATCCTACAAACCACCATTAAGCTATTTCGGAGATACAACCAGAAAAACACAGTCAACAGCAAACATAAACCATTAGTGGTCAGAAATCAGCAGAAACAGAGATATCAAAAACTAAAATTTATAAATCACTAGTGTCAAATGTCGCGCGAAGAAGTATTACAATCCGTGCAAAGAAGCCCAGATACGCGCGTGAATAAATGAATATACTTGCAAAAATTCACACGATTATGTGAGAAAGTTTGTGCAAATTATCATTATAGAGTCGTACGGACGAAAACCAAAATTGATCAAAAAAGTGTAGAATGAGGCCTGAAAGTAAATCTTTGGGCCCCACGGTGGGCGCCAGAAATGTATATGTTAAATTTGGCCCATTTATTCAACCATACACTTCAACATAGTACTTGTTCATTAGCCACATATAAAAGTGAATATGAGTTATTCATCCTGCATGCCTGTATGATTCGACCTGTTGCCTTCTATCTAGATGGGGTTTCCAATAGCTCTCAGAATGAGAGTCTCACAACCATAGACCAATCTAAGAATGAAGGATTTTTCTCCATGAATGTGATTCAATGTAATGCAAGATTATTCTAAAAATTGAAATGAGATTAAACTAAGATATTATTGCAATGCAATTGATCTAAGAAATTGACATTAATCTATTGCAAATGATAGCTAAATGTAAATGAGATTATCAACTAAATTGAAGCAGCAATTCTTTGTTCTAACAATGCATATTTTTCTCAGGGGGGGTTTGAATGAGAAATGGGAGCTCTTTTATAGATTGAAAGCCTACTCAGAATAGAAAGTTTCCTTTTTGAAATAAAACAGATAGAAAAGCCAGTTCAAATTAGCAAGCTTTCTTTAAAAGAAAATAATAAATTGTTTTCCCTTTGCTTTAACTGTTTTCTTTTCTGATTTTAATTGTTTTCTTTCTCTTTTAACTATTTTCTTTCTCTTTAAAGCACAGTTAATTCAAAGTTTCTATTTCTAAACTGAAGAGAAGATTTTTGAGAGAATATTTAATTAAATAAATAAAGTATGACCTCATAAATATGATTTTCTCAATTATTTAAATAATTAAATTCAATTTTTGAAATGAGGATATTTATTTAATAATTAAATATTATTTAATTCATTTTTATGTGTTTTAGCTAAAAGAGGTAAATTTAATTTAATTAAAGTGCTAGGACATTATAATTAAATCAATTCAATCATAGGGTTTGTTTACCTAATTGATTGATATTTAGGAATTAAATATAATGTATGATTAATGTGGATTTAGGATTTCCTACATTTGACACTTAGGTCGAGTAGAGGCAGTCAAAACTCAGAATTGCCTAGTACAATAGGACTTTGATGATCCAGAAGAATGACAAATGCAACAAAATTGGTTAGGGTTGCAAGATACCAATTAATTTGGGGTGTTACAACTCTAACTTTTGCTAATTCAAATCACACATACCACAGCACATAGAGGAATTATTATTGATTAAATATCAATATCTTTCATATATTACGGGTTACCTTTAGTCTAATACATACATCCATATTTATATAATGTTCTTTTATAATCTTATCATATGTTTACAACCATATACATGAAACAAAATAAACCACATGTTCAATCGATTGAGGCCATGGGACACACAATCAAAATAATATTAACACTAGTTAAAATAGACTTAAATAAACTAGCTATATATCCTATCTTAAGGTTGTGGCCACTATGTGGCTTTTCCAAAATCTGGGATAAAGCAAAGCATCAACCATCAATCAAAACGACCTTTCTAGTATCTTTCGCATCCATATTCACAGCTTTTGACATTATATCTTTAATTCCCACCTAGAAATGATCACAATTAAATCAATATGTAACAAAATTAAGATATCAAAAGATCGTTTTAATCCCTTTTTATTAGTCATTAATTATTCCTATTTTCTTAACATATGGTGATAGGAAACTAGAAGACTCAAAGATAAAAGAGAGGTAAAAGCTAGATAAAGGGGTAAAAATAAGAGGTAAAGTTTGCACTCATCAATGAGTTTCACAATCTCTAATAGGGGACTATGATAGTGGATCAATATGAGCATAGTTTCTTTGAGCTAAGATAGTATCCCATCGATACTCATGATGAGCCTATGTTAGTGCAGCCTTTTATTTGGGGCCTTTGATGCAATGAGGAAAAGGAGAATCCAAGAATGGAAAGTCCAAACCCTGATGCAACCAAAGAAACACAGTGAAAACACACAACAACAACAACAATAACAGAAATATGAAATCTCATTCATAAAACAACTAATTACATGCAATGTGTCAGGTTGTAAGGCCTTCCCGATTATGGCCAATTATAAAGAAAATAATAGTTCTACAAGATCCAACTCAACCTCAACCCTAGCTATCCATATCTATAACAACAGGTCACAGCAATTTGATAGAAACCTCCAGGAAGATCTGAACTTGTGCACACATGCCTCCAAGAAATCTTATTTTTCTAAGCCTTAGCCACTAGCTCTGCTCACAAACTCCCAACTCCAAAGTCCAACTTGAATCTCTGCTACTCTATGCTTACTAGAATGACCACAAGTTGACCTCTTGAATCTCTTATACTAAAATTCTACTCCACACCCTCCTTAAATACTAGCATGACCATAAGTCAGCCTCTTGCAAAATAAACCCTTATATGAATTACATATTTCAGCCATAATTCGGCCTGCAAACAAACATTAAATGACCTTGTCGACAATTCCATTCCACTAAATGCACCTAGGATGATGATCCAAGACCCAAATAGGTCCACACACATCCCCATGATCGATCCACATCATGATCACACACTACATCCATCAATTCAGACTTCCAGATCCGAATAACACAAGTCAGCAAGCCACACTGAAGCCGAGCACAAGTATGTGTAGAGCCCTTTAGCGACTGGATATCTCCAATGAGCGATCCCTTAAATGATTGAGTCCCTTTAGTGATGGAGACCCTCATTCCACAAAAAAATCAAACAAAAACACTCCAACACCAAAACACTAAGGCAAATCGCACCAACATGCATGATTGCCAACTACCCCAGGATGCTCCTGCATCAGACACCCCAGGTGCAAAAAGATGTTCTTAAAGGATAGAAGAACATCTTATGGGATTCAACACATAATTCTTGAACTGGTTCTTCACATACATGTCTCCAAGTCTTCAACACTCTTACCCTGAATCCACTTCTACTTTCTTTTCCTCCTCAATTATTTCCTTGACACTCGACAGGTTTGTTCCTCACACTGATCTCTAATCCTTTCAGAATCCTTCAAATCAATTCAAATCCTAAAGCTCAAGTTCCTCCTACTGAGTGCTTCATTCTACAAAGGCATCATTGAAAACTTCTTGTCATCCTTCTCAATAGAAAACACATTCTTGACACAATCATACACATCTCTGCAATCATACTACCAAGGTCTACTGAGAAATATGTGACAACTACTCATGTCCACAATATCACACAACACTTGATCCTTATACTGGCCAATCTGAAAATCAACAAGACATTTATCCCTCACTTCCAAATCATGTACATCTCACAACCAACCAATCCTATAAGGACAAGGATGTCTCACTTTCTACAAATCAATTTTATGAACCATTTCCTCAGCTACAAGGTTATCACTACTACCACCATCCATAATTACAATGCAGAGTTTACCACCAGACTTACAATGAGCCTTGAATAGATTACTCCTTTGATCATGTTCCAGTACTCTCTTACCAAATTTTGAGCCAGCAAACTGTCTCCTCATTGTTCAATTCCATTCAAGTCTTCAGTCTCATCCACCACAAAAACTCTTCAGTCACCAGTCTTCTGGGAACATTCAAAATATCTATGTTCATATTGACCATAATGAAAAACAAGTACCTTTAAAGGTAACCTTACCTGTCCTCTTCCTAATCTCAACAGGTTTTGGTTCATCTTCAGTATTTGTCTTATCCTTGATTGAGTGATCTTGTCTCTCCTTTCCTTTGGATCCACCTTGATGTTTTCTTTTCAACTTATCTTCTACCTTCAGAGCATATGGATAAGAATCCTTGACCGAATCAATCTTCAGCATACCAATCTCATCCTAAATATTGAATCTTAAACATTTAATATACTAAGATACCTTCTCCTTGGAAATTTCTCTATGCCTAGACTGAATAGTCAACTTATATAAGTCCTTGGTATAATCCTTTACAGACAAATCCTTTTGTTTCAGATTCTGCAACCTCTTAAACAACACAAGTTCATAGTTAGTAGGTATGAACTTAGCCTTTAACTTAGCCACCATCAATCTCCATCTAGTGATCTTGCCTATCTCTCTACAATTCTTTCCACCAAAGAGTACCATGTCCTTTTAGCTTAGTCTATGCCAATATTATTCTGAGTGGATCACCAATATCCTCTAACTCAAAGTAGTCTTCCAATTCACCAATCCAATCAATTAGGTCTTCAGGATTCAAAGTACCTCAGAAATTAGAAACATCCATCTTATTCTTCAACCTCAGCTAAGTGTTAGATCTATCTAACCAGCTAGCTCTATCATCCATATACCTTGCCACATGGTCAGTTCTATCATCTCTACTAGATCCAACAGCTTAAAATTCTTCAGCAGCTTCCTCATAACCATCCTCAGTGCCCACATTCTGAGGTACACCACTCATAGCCCTTATTATCTTAGTGATCATATCATTCTTCATCATATCCATCTTAGATATGAAATCTTCTTTAACCTTCTTTGTAACCCTAGACTCCATAGCATCACAGAGATCTACAATTTCCCTATAAGGTTTCAATCTTCTCTGAGGCATATTCCAAGATCTTCACAAACCCTCTGCAATAAATCACCAACTTCCAACCCTAAGGTCCTAGTGCAAACTGCCTCACCTTTGGTGATCTTTCCACACCTGATGCAATGAGGAAAAGGAGAATCCAAGAATGGACAGTCCAAACCCTAATGCAACCAAAGAAACATAGTGAAAACACACAACAATAGCAACAATAAATAAAATATGAAATCCAATTCATAAAACAACTGATTACATGCAATGTAAAGGGTTGTAAGGCCTTCCCAGTTAAGGCCAATTACAAACCAAATAACAGTTCTTCAAGATCCCTTAAGATCCAACTCAAAATAAACCCTAGCTAGCCATATCTACAACAACAGGTCACAACAATATGATAGAAACCTCCAGGAAGATATGAACTTCTGCACACAGGCCTCCAAGAAATCTTTTATTTCTAAGCCTCAGCCACTAGCTCTGCTCACAAACTCCCAACTTTAGATTCCAAATTGAATCTTTGCTACTCTATGCTTACAAAATGCTACTACAATTCTACCACACACCCTCCTTAAATACTAGCATGGACACAAGTCATCCTGTTACAAAATAAACCCTTACATCAATTACATATTCAAGCCACAATTCGGCCTACAAACAAACATTAAATGACCTACACGTCCATTCCATTCCACTAAATGCACCTATAATAAAGATCCAAGACCCAAATAGGTCCACACACATCCCCGTGATTGATCCATGTCATGATCATATGCTACATCCATCAATTTGGCCTCCCATATCCGAAGAACACAAGTCAGAAAGCCACAATGAAGTCAAGCACTAGTATGTGCCAAGCCCTTCAGTGATCGAGTATCTCTAGTGACCAATCCCTTTGATGACCAAGTCCCTTCAGCGACTAATCCCGTTGTTCCACACAAAAACTGAACAAAAGCACTCCAACACCAAAAAACTAAGGCAAATTGCACCAACATGCAGGATTGCCAACTACCCCAGGATGCTCCTGCATCAGCCTTAATGGTTGTATTGCTGGAGATGTTTGCATGCATCAACCTAGGACACTTTCCCTTTCCACTGAGAAGAAAATATTGTTTGAGGTTAATATAGCTAGAGGCTTTGGTAGTAAGATAGGAGCACAAGTTCATAGTGCTCAACCTTCTAGTTTAGGTGCACTAATTACACAGGTACAACCTGCAAGTTCTTCCTGGGCATATTTAGCACCACCTAGGATAGGTGACCAAAAACACCATAGGAAGCATCATCCTTAGGGTTAGAAGAGTGTACGTAGTATAGATACCCAAGGGTTAAAGGCCATAGTTTGTATTGTGATAGGAAGATCTAACCTAGTCAGTCATCTTAGAGTATGCAACAGAGTGCTAGTAAGGGCAGTTTCCATTAATCTAGTGCACCTTTTGGAAGATGTGGATATAGTTTGGGGGCATATTTTATTTTTGTTCAGCATGGTCATAGAGAATCTATGTGTCCTCAAATATTTTTTTCAGCTAATCAGAGGCAGGCTACTTTCAAGCCTATTATCGAATATTGGGGCGTCATTTTTTAGACTAAAGGTGTGTTACATGGTATATCTACCTCTATTTAATTCAATTTTGGTTCTTCATATTCTTTTATTTCCCCCTTCCTTATTGAGCGATGTGGGCTAGTGGCAGGGTAACAGGTTGATAGTTGGTAGGTTGATAGTTGGTAGGTTGATAGTTGGTAGGTTGAGTAAACTACGGGTTCTAGAGTGGTCACGGAGTCCCTCGTTTATGGTTGTATATTGTATTTGGGTACCTTCACCACCACCGTAGATCTTTATATCCTACCCTTGGGATCTTATGACATTATTTTGTGTATGGATTTGTTATCTTCCCACCAAGCGATTAAAGATTGTTGGCACAAGTTGATGCACTGTGTAGATGATATAGGCGGTTGTGTTGAGTTTGTAAGGGTCCAGAGACCTATTTCACTTTGCATGATCTCAGTCACATAGCTAAAGCAGATTATGCGACAGGGTTAGAGATTGTTTGTAGTCTCTATTAGTGACCTTGATGGGGATGAGAGTCAAGAGGTGTCTCTTGATGATCATCCACAGCTTTCTGAGTTTGTGGATGTGTTTCTGAGTGATATTTCAAGTATGTCACCTTAGTATGACATAGATTTTTGTACTGATCCCATTCCCAGAGCTAAGCCTATTTCTCAGTCACCTACCATATGACCACTAAGTAGTTGAGTGAGCTTTTTTTGGAGTTGGAGGAGTTGTTGGCCAAGAGCCTTATTTGTCCTAGTGGTCTAGTCATCTTCATGAAGAAGAAGGATGGATCCTTTCATTTTTGCAATGATTAATGATAATTGAATAAGGTAACGGTAAAGAACCAATATCCCATGCCAAAGATTGATGATTTGTTTGATCAGATGAAGGGAGTGAGAATGTTCTTGAAGATATATCTTAATTCAAGATACCATCATCTTTGTATCCATGAGGATGACACTCATCGTATAGCTTTTTGCACCCATCACGGGCATTATGAGTTTATAGTTCTACCCTTTGGGTTGACTTATGTGTCATCAATGTTCATAATTTTAATGAATGGTGTGTTCTGCGTCTATCCTTATCATTTTTTTCCTTATGTTTTTGGATGATATTCTAGTGTATTCAAGGAGTATGGAGGATCATGAGGGTCATTTATGTCAGGTTTTGGAACTTGTCTACATGACCATCAGTTGTTTAGAAATCTGGCCAAATGTGACTTCTTCCAGACTGAGGTGAGATATTTGGACCATATCATCTCTAGAGAGGGTATTTCTATGGATCCTTCAAAGATCCACACCATTATAGATTGGCCATCACCAACCAATGTTCTTGAGGTTTGTAGTTTCATGGGTTCGACAGGTTACTAATATTGATTCATGAAGGACTTTTCTCGATATGCTCATCCTATCACTTCTCTTCAAAGGAAACAGAAGAATTTTTTTTGGTCTGCACAGTGTGAGTCAATGTTTCAGGCTCTTAAGGAGTGTTTGACTAGTGTGCTACCTTAGCAGTGCCAGATCTTGCAAGAGAGTTCCTGGTGTGCACTAATACATCATTGGAGGGTATTTGGACACTTCTTATGTAGGAGGGATGAGTTATTTCATATGACTCATAGAATCTCAAGGATCATGAGATGAACTACCCCACCCACAAATTGGAGTTAGCAGTGGTTGTGCATGCGCTAGTGCACTAGAGGCATTTTCTCTTGATTCAAATGTTTGAGTTGCATAGCGATCATAGTAGCTTGTAGTATATATTTTCTCAGCTGAACTTGAATGCATGATAGCATCCTTGGATGGAGTTTCTTTGTGAGTGATTTTGATGTTCATTACATTAAGGGGAAGGAGAATGTTGTAGTGAATTTCTTGAGTAGAAGGAGGTGTGAGATATTTTTTTTCTCTCTTGGTGTAGATTTGTGTAGTCATATTCTTAAGGCCTTACCTAGAGAGACTTGGTATAAGAAACTTTTGGTGGAGATTGAGTCCAGACGTACCCTTGTGGGTCAATTTTTAGGTTACTCTTTAAAGTAAGATGAGATTTTGTGGCACCATTGGTGCATTTATGTATTGGTGTTAGGTGATCTTCTTTCATTGGTTTTGTGTGAGGCACATCATGTGTCATATTATGCACATCATGGCATCAAGAAGATGCATGCCGACATTAGACGCTTTTACTTTTGGGAAAGGATGAGGCATGATTTTTGTATTTTGTGGCTAGATGTCTTGAGTGTCAAAGTGAAGATAGGCCATCAGCATCCAACAAATCTTTTTCAACCATATTCCATTCTTGAATGGAAGTGGGACACTATATCTATTGATTTTATTTCTGAGATATCTATGTATTTGTGGACCATCATGATATGATTATGGTTATTGTGGATACGCTATCCAAGGTGACTTACTTTTCATCTGTGAGAGCTTCTTATAATGTTGCTTCAGTATCACATGTGTTCATGGAGCATATAGTTTGGTTGCATGGGATACCTTACAGGATCATTTTGGATGGAGATCCAGTGTTTACTTCCACATTATGGGCATCTATCTAGCATGCTTTGGTCACACAGCTCAATTTTAGTTCAGCTTATCACTCCAAGATCAATGATTAGATAGAGCAAGTGAATCAAGTTCTTAAGGACATGCTTTTCATGTATGTGGTGGATCAACAATCAAGGCGGGAGAAATATTTGTACTTGGTTGAGTTTTCCTATAATATGGGTACCATAGTTCTCTTTTCATGTCTCATTTTTAGGGTTTGTATGGTCAACCGTGTCATACACATTTGAGTTGGGATCATTTGGAGGACCATGTAGTTTTAGGTCCTAAGATGCTTCAGGATATGGAGTAGCAGGTGGTTCAAGAGCATTTCTTTACTACTTAGGATTGGCAAAAGAAGCATGTTGATGCCCAAAGGTTGGATCATCACTTCTTGGTGGGTGACCATTTTTTTTTGCAAGTTTGATAATCGAAGAGCACCATCTATTATGGTAAATTCTCTAAGTTAGCACTTTATTTTGTTGGACCTTTTGAGATTCTTGAGAGGATTTATCTCATTGCCTATCACTTGCCATTTCCACCTAGCCTATTGTGCATCCCTGATGTATTTCATGTTTTTGTGTGTAGACAATATATTCTCATTATGACCCATGTTCTTGATTGGGGTGCTTTACAGGTAGAGGATGGGTAGCTTTCTTTGGATCCCATTTGCATTCTTCAGCATCAGAGACTAACCCTCTGGGGTTGAGACATCGATCAGGTAAGGTTCCAATGGGACCCCAACTGATGAGAATTTTTCTACTTGGGAGGATGCTTCACGGTTGAGAGATTTGTACCCCTAAATTTTTGCAGGCTTCTAGGAGTAAGTCGTTGCCTAGGGGGTTATGAAGCTAAAGGATTGGGAAAACATGCTCAATTAATAAAAGAGCCTACTAAGCCAATATTGAGACCTTGATTTATGAATTCCTTGGATATGTTACTGCTAAAGGAGATAAAATTGATGTTCCATGTGTTACAAACTCAAAAAAAATCAATCAATGAAGTAGTGCATTTAGTGCTCTTATTTACAATAAAAAGGACATGGGACATAAATGTGTTGGGATCTATATCCTTGAAGCATATGTGGATTAAGAAATTATTTTGAAAATTTGTACCATAACAAAGTGTATGCACCCTAAAATGGTCGCCTAGACTATGGACCCCCATTCTTCAATTTATCAAATGACAGAATCAATTTATCAAATTCCTAAATCAATGCTTTACAACATTTTAATTCAAATCAATTTCCTTGATCAAATCGTAATTAATTCAATTATTTCAATATTTCCTAAGGTTTGATCATTCATCAATTATCTTATTTAATTAAAAGAAAACAATCCCTTTTTATTAAATAAAATAATCTTATTTAATTAAAATCTCTTTTAATTAAATAACCTTATCTTATTTAATTAAAATCTCTCTTAATTAA
>MU223621.1:4834386-4884146 GCA_018584345.1 Thuja plicata
TTTTCTCTAAATGCAGATTGTTGCCCTAAGAAACTTGTGGAAAAGGCATATTTTGAATGCATGCAGAAAGAGGCCTCTTGATTTTTGTGAGAAACTGCTTGGGAGACGTATTCCTCACCTTTCATTTCACATATACAGTGGGTTCCAACTCTCAAATTTCAGTTCTGACTTGTTTTGGAAGTAGCCATTTGGAGGCGCTTATCATAAATCTGCATTTTTCCTAAGTGTCATTTTACTGTATAAGGCCTAGTTTGCTTATGAATAACTTGCGCCATGTTAAATTTCATGGCCCACCACTTTGGGATTATTTAGTATACATATCAAAGAACTTATCTTCCAAAGGTCAATCCATTTTGAGTCCGTTTGATTGGATTTTGGATCTCCCAAAGTTGGTCTTCCAGAATTGTCTTGCTTCTTGGTTCTGTCCAGATTTCTGAGTAGCCCTTTTTGACATGTTACAACTTTTGACCAATTCACCCAATTGAGAGAATTCCTTTTGTACTGTGTTTCAGTGGTCACACACTCCATGTTTTCCAGTCTGCAGATCTTTATGAAATTAGATGACAAGTTTTCAAGAACCATTCTGATAGTGATTAATTCTGATTTCCTGTGTATTCAAGTTCAGAATTGCTAAGCTGTCCACTTTGAGGTCTTCAAAATCTATACCCGAGTGAACATTTTGGATAATTGACTTGTCCCTCATATTGTAAACATAGGATTGTACCCACCTGAATATTTATAGACTCCTACCAATCCATTTATCCACTTTTCCAGAGCCTTTCCATTCCTAATTTATTAAAACTTTCACTGAAAATGCTAAATTCAGAATTAAATGGCATACTTTGTCCTTTCCCCATTTGTACCCCATTCGAGGTCAGGCATAATTGAAAGTTGATTTTCATTTTGGACCTAGGAATGAACTCCTTTGAAGATTCCTAAACCTTGATCAATCCAGTAGATCATTTTTCTTTGCCGATTTCGAACCCAATTTCTGCATATTTATTGTGTTTTAGTTCAGAATGGGTTAAGGTGCTATCTTTGCAGATTGGTATTAGTTCAGTGGTTTGTTTTCAGAGGAAGAAAACTAGGGATTCATTTTCTATATATGACATTCAATCAGGATCCAGAGGTTAAGTTTCTGAAAGATCTTTTTGATGACCCTATGATTTCGGTTTCAAAGGCAGTTTGTTCAGTTTGCAGTGCGGAAAATATTTAAGTTTGCAAAATGGTCATTTTTAGGAAGTGATAACTTTTTGTCTGAAAGATATTTTCAGGATCCGATTGTGGGACCATCTTCATTACATATGAATGTATTACCTAACTTGATGGTGAAGCTTCAGAATGTCATCTAGTGACTTTACAATAACTGATCCAAATGAGATTTATGCTGATTCAACATTTCACACTTGCATAGTATTCTGGAAATGCAAAGTTTCATCAGTTCCACAATGTGTCGGAGAATGAATCTGAAGGAGCCCTTTCACATACATAGTCATTATACATGAATGAGTCATTTTGTCGAATGCCAGAGTCAGATTACTTATTTTAGTGAATTTTTGAGGCCAGTTGCCATAATTGTGTTGAATTTGCATAAAGTGTTAAAATGATTATAAGGGCACCATTTTGTTCTTTATGGTAAATTTTTTAAAATGCGAAAGGATGAGTAAGAGGTATTAGCTACAAGAGTGTTTTCAAGTGATGCAAAATGACAATCCATCTAATCCATCCGGACCTCTTCCATTCAGCATTCTGTCAAAAGGTCTATATGTTTGAATTATAGTTTAATGCCAGTTGCATCCTCATTCAGAATCGTTTGCAACTACAATGTCATAGGCTTTTCAGGTATCTTTTATGTTCTGAATGGATCACCACATCATTCTACTGGGTATCCACTAGAGGCATGAACAAACGGGTGATATGGCCAATACATATAGCAATTTTTGAATTGACTGGAAGCCTACTTGTTTGTTCAAGTATTGCTTTTGATGGTTGATTCGTGATTGAAATTTTGAATGCCAGTAACATTTGCCAGTGGCTTGTGCTAAGTAATGGAGACCAGACATAGTGGAGTGGAATCTGCAAACACATTGAGTGTGGAGTAATCAGTACAAGCAATGAAGGAATGATATGTTATGTTTTAAAAGCTTTAAAAAAGAATTGAAAAGACAAAGACTTCATTGCATAGTGTGCTGCCCAAACAATGAAGAAAATGTCATTACATGAGACCCCACGCAGCAGTATGAATGGTGTTCTGCGCAAAGGCCATCTCATGGAGTCAAAATAGAATGTGTTTGTTTGCAAAACTTTCTGAGCTTCCAAGTTAATGCAATACACAGGCATGAAGCCACATTCCACAAAGCATTTCCAGCTAATGTGATGGACAAGGGTAATGCCATTCTCCCAGCCATGAAGTCTGCGCAGGGTATTGTTGTTGATTTTTTTGTTTTAAAATCTTCAAAGGATGAATACCAGCGCTAGGAAGGGAGGATGCGCAGCAGACAGGGATGGTATTTGTAGTTTTTTAAACGTTAAAACTATATCCTTCATGATATGAAGTCTGCACAGGTAGTATTGGATGGAAATTGCAGATTTTAGAACATTAAAAACAAATTACCTTGCAAATTAACATTGCCAGCAGGTGTTTTGCGCAGCATTTGGATGGGAATTCACGCCATGAAGGATGAAAGACTTCGCCAATGTTATGCCAATGGCCAGCAGCAAAGCAGCACATGGAGGATTTAAAAGGATTTTTTTGTTTTAAATCTGCAAACACAAAACACAGACATTGCAAAAAATCCCAATTACAGAGAATATGCGATGGCTTTTGGGGGAGAAGTTTTGAGTTTTTCAAAGATTCTAAGTCAATTTTGCAAATGTGACTCCACAGGAAGTGGCGCCCTGGCTATTAAAACAAGATCATGCTTTCCATTTGCAGAGATTCAAAGACATTAAAGAGAAGTTTTGATGTGAAGCTCAGGAAGATGAAAAACTATGTATTTCCTTTGTCCCACATTCATTCTGTGGTGGTTTTTTTTGGTTTTTATATGCCAAAACACTTACTTTCAATGTAAATAAGAAGCCCAGAGGCTCTTGGTGAGCTCCTAGGGGCTGGGGGTCGAATTGCATAGGTTATACATAGTATTTTGAGACAAAATTCGAAAATGGCTTTAAAACATGAGATGATATATCCCACATTCATCCGGGGAAGGCAAACTGAAGGCTTTATATACAAAAACAAGAACATATGAGTTTGAAGTTGAAAAGAGGAAGCTCTCTGCACGCGAGCTCAAATGGCACATCAGGAAGCGTACCCAGTCGGTCAACACCAAAATTTTGTAGAAGACATCGCGCACTCGTGGAGCAAGGAAACATAGTAGTCGCTCAGTCGCGCCGGAGGAGGGTGGATTGAAAATTAGCTCGCGACCGAGCTCATCACGCGGTCGCAAAGGGTTCATGGTTGAGGTTAGATGTTGCACGAGTGAGCAACGAGTTCGTCGCGTAGTCACGCAGCTTTTAGTCACTCAGTCGCACAGCCCAAAATTGCTCATCGCGCACCCGCAGATGAATATGAAAGTGTTGAAAAAATCTCGCGAGTTGGTGATTCAGCTCGTTGCACACTCACGCAAGGTTTTCAAGGTGATAAAAGGGTGTTGTGACTGAGCGGTAATGGCCTAGTCGCGTACTCGCGGAGGCAAAAGTGGAGATAGTCAAGAGTTAGAAAAGTGATTTTCAGAACAAATCAGCGAGCGCCACTTGTCAAATTATGGTGCAATGTGAGAAAAAAGGATTAAAATATGCAGATGTTTTAAATTTTATTTCAATTCAATAGTTTGACTATTGAAAATATTCAAATATTTCAGAATGTTCTAAAAATGTGCATGGAAAGACAAACTCTTTTGATGATTCAGGGTGCAAATTTAATCAGAAGTATTAGCTATTATATACCATTGGAAAGGTATTGAAGAGAGGAATCTGATTTTATAGACCATTTGAGGGCATATCAGATTAGATTTTGGCAGTAACAGAATGAAGTGGCTGTAGATATTTTCTGAGAGAGAAGGACAGGTGTCGGTGACTAAATTTGTCTTTCCTTTTTCTCCTATATCTCATTTTTTTCAAAATGGTATCAGGTTGAAATTTATGTTGTTGGGCAGCTTCCAGGCTTTTTGGGTCTTAATTTTGGTGTTCATGATCTAGCAATGTATAGTTTGAGATGATTTTTAATGAAAATCAAAGGAAATCCCTGTTCAAAACTTGTATGATGTCTTTGTATGTTTGTTTTGATTCTTGTATATTAACTTGTAAGGCATGTTAATATACCAGTTACAAGGTATCTGTGCATTTCAATCTGAGTTTCTCTCAAGGAGAGCAAGTCTTGTATTCAAATTCTGAGAATTTTAAGTCCGCATATGAATGTGATGTCCAGGAATTGAAATGAGAAGAATGGCTTGCAAGGCATTTCATTCGGGTTTTTGAGTTTGGAGTTAGAAGTTTTTTGGGAGTGCACATCCATTTGACTCTGTTGCCCAATAGATAAGGCACTAGTCTCTAGTCTATCTGGTAGTTTCTTCATCAATCAATTATTCAAATCATTTTCCCTTTTTTTTTAAAGAGCTGTGAATGATTATTATATCAAGTGTGATGGGCAGGAATCCATCCCCTGATTCACTGAAAGAAGTGAATCCAATAGGTACACCCACCTGAGCCTTTGAGCTCAAAGTGTAGGAGGGTTCATTTGATCCTTGTTAATTAGCCTTTTCTTTAACAAGGTCAAGGAAAAATGCTAACAGAATGATGACTTTGCTGGGGAATAAGTAAAGTTTCAGTAAAATGGTCAGTGAGTGTAGGAGAGTGGTTTCCTTGTCTTGCTGTGTTAACCCCAGAATCTGGTTTTGAAAGAAAGAGTCAAGATAATAGAATCTGGAAGTAGTTTTAGATTTGTAGAAGGATACCTTGGAAGTATTTTATTGCAATAATTATAAAATATTTTTGCGGCTTTGCTAGTTGGAGAGAACCCAGAAATAATAAATATGGATCAAATGGATTTTGTTGTTTGAAACATTTCGTCTGCAAGGAGGTGGTGACTCTATGTTGAAATGAACCCAATGGAGCTATCAAGAAGGCTCTATATCTGCCAGATTTCTAGTCAAAGAAATAAGAGCAGCTATTGCAATTGTATTCCCAGGTAATCCTCATCTTTTATGTGAAAGAAAAGTTTCCTCAATAGGTGAAGAAGTCACTAGAAAAGGGGAAAATGGTTTTGAAATCTGTCATACTTCTTGGTTCTAAAGATTCAGATATCAGTTCAGAAGTATGTTGTTATTTTAAAAGATAGATGGTTGAAGTTGCAAGATTCATGACAAACATATCGGGTATATGTCTGATTTGTTCAAATATATGTCATAAGTACCGTATATGATTTCATGAAAGATACAGTCAATAATGAATTCTTGCAGAAATTTTTTGATGAAAAGATATGCGCCATTATGCTTTGATGGCATTCATGGTTCCCCAAATGAAATTCCTACTGAGATTAGGAAGCATCTACAAAATTTTGAGGGGAAACAATCAAATTCAGCATGTAAGCACTTGCAGGAATTTGTTGATCTGATGGGTGACTTTGAGATTCAGCATGAAGATATATAAATGAAGTTGTTTGTTCAAACTTTAAAAGATAATGCTAGGGACTGGTTTTCCTTTTTACTAGCTTGTTCAATTTCTTCTTGGCATGAATTGCATGTTTCTTTTATGGAACAATTTGGTGAGAGAAGAAATTTGAGTGATATATTTACTGAATGGTTGAATCTACGGATCGAAGAGGATGAACTAGTTCCTGATTTTAATATCAGATTTGCAAGAGCTTTACATGAAATACCTAAAAGTAGTCGACCTCAAGACAATGTGTGTGTTATGGTTTACTTTGATGCATTTGAAAAGAAGATGAGTTATAGGTTGAGAGATAAGGAACCTAAGACTTTGCATCAGGTGTTCAGGACAGCAATAGATATTGAAAACAATGCCAAGTATGAAATGACAAAGAATCATTTCTCTAGAGGGATTTGTTGGCAAAATACATTTGAGAATGGACAAGAGTATTGTGAAAAATTTTCAGCTCCAAGTAGGTGTATTGATACCTCTGCTTTGGTTTCTAATCAGTTCTTGAAATCAAATTTGAATAGATCTATGGTTAGTCATCCTTTGTTACATACAGAAGAAACTTATAATGGTGATAGAAATACATGTGTCTAAGAAATGGTAGAAATGAATGATGTTTCAAGTACTTATAATGTTGACTTGTTCAATGAACCTTTCCCTTACAAATTTATGTCAGAAATACTCTCTCATTTTGATCCTAAATGCAACGATACTAACAATGTTTTGAATGTTGAAGAGGATGTATGTGTTTTACATTCTTATAAGGATCAAGAGGATGCTGAAACCTATGTTTCACAAGAAAATGATATGTTGGAAGATGTTGATTCATTTTTATTATGTGAGCATAATGTAGCATGGGAAGATAAGAGCATTTGTGGAAATGAATGCAAATCAGCATGTGAAGGTAAGAGTATCTTCACCAATTCTGAAAATAGTCTTTTACATCCGCATGATACAAATGAGTTTGCTATTATTGAAATGAATTTGGTATCAAAACTTAAGGAAAGGGGGATAGTAAATGAGGGTTTTCCTTATGAGATAGAGTATGATGCTATCTTGCAAATTTATCATGATATTATGAATGAAAATCAGAATGGAGATCAGCTAGTTGGGTCTTTTCAGTCAAAGAGTGAAGTGCAAGATGAGTGTGTTTTTGAAATCCCTGCATTTAATAATGGTCTGTTTCAGCATATGAATTGTTTGTGTAATGAAAATCCTACACATGATGAGAAACTTGAGGATGATTGGTGTCTTTCCCCATCTCCTCCGGTTGAAGAAGGTATTATGAATTTGTTATCCACTTCTTTGCATAATGATCGAGGTGTTGAGTCTAATTATAATGATATCTCTGATTTTGAATCATATGCTGAAAATGATTATGACAATGATTATGACAGCAGGGGTACTAATGTTTTCAAAGTTTATACTAATGATGTGTTTGATGAGGACATTGATACGGATCAGCCATATCTTTGTTACCATGTTCATATGAGAGAAAAACACGTTGTTGTTAATCCGTTGTTTGAGGAATGCATTCAGTTTTCAGATTTGATTTATTCTAATTT
The DNA here is from genome assembly GCA_018584345.1 of Thuja plicata. Classification (NCBI taxonomy): domain Eukaryota; kingdom Viridiplantae; phylum Streptophyta; class Pinopsida; order Cupressales; family Cupressaceae; genus Thuja; species Thuja plicata. Next base: position 4,841,607 of record MU223621.1, read on the forward strand.
TAATGTTGAAGATGTGTCAATATGCAATGAGAGATCAGATTGTGTTACTTCCTAGGATGAAAGTGATTGTGAGTCTGAAGTTACTTTTAATGAGTCCATTATCCCATGTAATGAACAGGACTATGATTTTGATCAGCTGGCTTCTTATGACCATGAAGGTAATTCAAAAATGGAAAAGGTTTCTAATCCATGTTTTGAAAAACATGCTGATATGTTTTTCCATTGTAAATTATTTCCAGATTTTGCCATCCATGCCTTATGTGAGTATGAGTCATTTACTTTTGATACGGACCAGCCGGCTAATGAGGGGGTGATGCAAGTCAAGTTTGATGGTTTTTATCACGATGCATTTCCTTATTGTTATGGTTCATATTTTTTGACATTTGATGATGTGAAGAAAGAGTTTCATCCTTTTGATTATGATGCCTCTAGTGGAAGAATTTCTGAAGACATGAAAGGAAGTACCAATAAGGTATTCTTCATTCTTATGATTCCTTGTGACTTTGAGCAGCAATTGTACGAATGCATTCTCATTTTGATGTTTGTATGCCAAGAAGAGAATCAGATTTTTGATAGAGGCAAGTGTATTTTCAGTTGTGAAAGGGCTTGAGGTTATTGTAAATAATGTATGCATTTGTGAAGTTGCTTTTTTTTCAGTTGTGTGGTGTGTGGTTTTCAATAAAATTTCCCAGTTTGAGAAGAGAATAAAGGAGTTCTTAGTGGGAGAAAGAGAGAAGGAAAAATCTGATTCATTTTTGAATGGCCTGATGTACCAATGATTCTGAATTCTCTGCATGCCCACATGGGGCATGCGTCCCCAGATAGAGCCAATGTTAGTACTCTCAAATTTTGAATAAATCTGGAGTGACTACACTTGAAATTTTCTCTAAATGCAGATTGTTGCCCTAAGAAACTTGTGGAAAAGGCATATTTTGAATGCATGCAGAAAGAGGCCTCTTGATTTTTGTGAGAAACTGCTTGGGAGACGTATTCCTCACCTTTCATTTGGAATATACAGTGGGTTCCAACTCTCAAATTCCAGTTCTGACTTGTTTTGGAAGCAGCCATTTGGAGGCGCTTATCATAAATCTGCATTTTTGCTAAGTGTCATTTTACTGTATAAGGCCTAGTTTGCTTCTGAATAACTTGTGCCCTGTTAAATTTCATGGCTCGCCACTTTGGGATTATTTATTATACATATCAAAGAACTTATGTTCCAAAGTTCAATCCATTTTGAGTCCGTTTGATTGGATTTTCGATCTCCCAAAGTTGGTCTTCTAGAATTGTCTTGCTTCTTGGTTCTGTCCAAATTTCTGAGTAGCCCTTTTTGACATGTTACAACTTTTGACCAATTCACCCAATTGAGAGAATTCCTTTTGTACTGTGTTCCAGTGGTCACACACTCCATGTTTTCCAGTCTACAGATCTTTATGAAATTAGATGACAAGTTTTCAAGAACCATTATGATAGTGATTAATTCTGATTTCTTGTGTATTCAAGTTCATAATTGCTAAGCTGTCCACTTTGAGGTCTTCAAAATCTATACCCGGGTGAAAATTTTGGATAATTGACTTGTCCCTCGTATCGTAAACATAGGAGTGTACCCACCTGAATATTTATAGACTCCTACCAATCCATTTATCCACTTTGCCAGAGCCTTTCCATTCCTAATTTATTTAAACTTTCACTGAAAATGCTAAATTCAGAATTAAGTGGCATACTTTGTCCTTTCCCCATTTGTACCCCATTCGAGGTCAGGCATAATTGAAAGTTTATTTCCATTTTGGACCTAGCAATGAACTCCTTTGAAGATTCCCAAACTTTGATCAATCCAGTAGATCATTTTTCTTTTCCGATTCTGAACCCGATTTCTGCATATTTATTGTGTTTTAGTTCAGAATGGGTTAAGGTGCTATCTTTGCAGATTGGTATCAGTTCAGTGGTTTGTTGTTAGAGGAAGACAACTGGGGATTCATGTTCTATATATGACATTCAATCAGGATCCAGAGGTTAAGTTTCTGAAAGATCTTTTTGATGACCCTATGAGTTCAGTTTCAAAGGCAGTTTGTTCAGTTTGCAGTGCGGAAAAGATTTAAGTTTGCAAAATGGTCATTTTTAGGAAGTGATAACTTTCTGTCTGATAGATATTTTCAGGATCCAATTGTGGGACCATATTCATTGCATATGAATGTATTACCTAACTTGATGGTGAAGCTTTAGAATGTCATCTAGTGACTTTACAATAACTGATCCAAATGAGATTTATGCTGATTGAACATTTCACACTTGCATAGTATTCTGGAAATGCAAAGTTTCATCAGTTCCACAATGTGCCGGAGAATGAATCTTAAGGAGCCCTTTCACATACATAGTCATTATACATGAATGAGTCATTTTGTCGAATGCCAGAGTCAGATTACTTATTTCAGTGAATTTTTTAGGCCAGTTGCCATAATTGTGCTGAATTTGCATAAAGTGTTAAAATGATTATAAGGGCACCATTTTGTTCTTTATGGTAAATTTTTTAAAATGTGAAAGGATGAGTAAGAGGCATTAGCTACAAGAGTGTTTTCAAGTGATGTAAAATGAAAATCCATCTAATCCATCCGGACCTCTTCCATTCAGCACTCTGTCAAAAGGTCTATATGTTTGAATTATAGTTTAATGCCAGTTGCATCCTCATTCAGAATCGTTTGCAACTACAATTTCATAGGCTTTTTAGGTATCTTTTATGTTCTGAATGGATCACCACATCATTCTACTGGGTATCCACTAGAGGCATGAACAAAGGGGGGATATGGCCAATACATATAGCAATTTTCAAATTGAATGGAAGCCTACTTGTTTGTTCAAGTATTTCTTTTGATGGTTGATCCGTGATTGAAATTTTGAATACCAGTAACATTTTCCAGTGGCTTGTGCTAAGTAATGGAGACCAGACATAGTGGAGTGGAATCTACAAACACATTCAGTGTGGAGTAATCAGTACAAGCAATGAAGGAATGATATGTTATGTTTTAAAAGCTTTAAAAAAAAATGAAAAGACAAAGACTTCATTGCATAGTGTGTTACCCAAACAATGAAGAAAATGTCATTACATGAGACACCACGCAACAGTATGAATGGTGTTCTGCGCAAAGGCCAGGTCATGGAGTCAAAACAGAATGTGTTTGTTTGCAAAACTTTCCGAGCTTCCAAGTTAATGCAATAAACAAGCATGAAGCCACATTCCACAAAGCATTTGCAATTGATGCGATGGACAAGGGTAATGCCATTCTCCCAGCCATGAAGTCTGCGCAGGGTATTGTTGTTGATTGTTTTGTTTTAAAATCTTCAAAGGATGAATACCAGCGCTAGGAAGGGAGGATGCACAACAGACAGGGATGGTATTTGCAGTTTTTTAAACACTAAAACTATATCCTTCATGATATGAAGTCTGCGTAGGTAGTATTGGATGGAAATTGCAGATTTTAGAACATTAAAAACAAATTAACTTGCAAATTAACATTGCCAGCAGGTGTTCTGCGCAGCATTTGGATGGGAATTCATGCCATGAAGGACGAAAGACTTCACCAATGCTATGCCAATGGCCAGCAGCAAAGCAGCACATGGAGGATTTAAAAGGATTGTTTTGTTTTAAATCTGCAAACACAAAACACAGACATTGCAAAAAATCCCAATTACAGAGAATATGTGATGGCTTTGGGGGAGAAGTTTTGAGTTTTTCAAAGATTCTAAGTCAATTTTGCAAATGTGACTCCACAGGAAGTGGTGCCTTGGCTATTAAAACAATATCATGATTTCCATTTACAGAGATTCAAAGACATTAAAGAGCAGTTTTGATGTGAATCTCAGGAAGATGAAAAACTGTGTATTTCCTTTGTCCCACATTCATTTTGTGGTGGCATTTTTTGGTGTTTATATGCCAAAACACTTACTTTCAATGTAAATAAGAAGCCCAGAGGCTCTTGGTGAGCTCCTAGGGGCTGGGGGTCGAATTGCATAGGCTATACATAGTATTTTGAGACAAAATCCGAAAATGGCTTTAAAACATGAGATGATATATCCCACATTCATCTAGGGAAGGCAAACTGAAGGCTTTATATACAAAAACAAGAACATATGAGTTTGAAGTTGAAAAGAGGAAGCTCTCTGCACATGAGCTCAAATGGCACCTTGGGAAGTGTGCCCAGTCGGTCAACACCAAAATTTTGCAGAAGACATCGCGTGCTCGCGGAGCAAGGAAACATAGTAGTCGCTCAGTCGCGCCGGAGGAGGGTGGATTGAAAATTAGCTTTCGACTGCGTGACCGAGCTCGTCGTGCGGTCGCAAAGGGTTCATGGTTGAGGTTAGATGTTGCGCGAGTGAGCGACGAGTTCGTCACGTAGTCACACAGCTTTTAGTCACTCAGTCGCATAGCCCAAAATTGCTCATCACGCACCCGCAGATGAAAATGAAAGTGTTGAAAAAATCTCGCGAGTTGGTGATTCAGCTCGTCGTGCACTCGCGCAAGGTTTGCAAGGTGATAAAAGGGTGTTGTGACTGAGCGGTAATGGCCTAGTTGCGCACTCGCGGAGGCAAAAGTGGAGACAGTCAAGAGTTAGAAAAGTGATTTTCAGAACAAATCAGCGAGCGCCACTTGTCAAATTCTGGTGCAATGTGAGCAAAAAGGATTAAAATATGCAGATGTTTTAAATTTTATTTCAATTCAATAGTTTGAATATTGAAAATATTCAAATATTTTAGAATGTTATGAAAATGTGCACGGAAAGACAAATTATTTTGGTGATTCAGGGTGCAAATTTAATCAGAAGTATTAGCTATTATATACCGTTGGAAAGGTATTGAAGAGAGGAATCTGATTTTATAGACCATTTGAGGGCATATCAGATCAGATTTTGGCAGTAACAGAATGAAGTGGCTGTAGATATTTTCTGAGAGAGAAGGACAGGTGTCAGTGACTAAATTTGTCTTTCCTTTTTCTCCTATATCTCAGTTTTTTCAGAATGGTATCAGGTTGAAATTTATGCTGCTGGGCAGCTTCCAGGCTTTTGGGGTCTTAATTTTGGTGTTCATGATCTTGCAATGTACAGTTTGAGATGATTTTTAATGAAAATCAAAGGAAATCCCTATTCAGAACTTGTATGATGTCTTTGTATGTTTTTTTTTATTCTTGTATATTAACTTGTAAGGCATGTTAATATACCAGTTACAAGGTATCTGTGCGTTTGAATCTAAGTTTCTCTCAAGGAGAGCAAGTCTTGTATTCAAATTCTGAGAGTTTTAAGTCCGCATATGAATGTGATGTCCAGGAATTGAAATGAGAAGAATGGATTGCAAGGCATTTCATTCGGATTTTTGAGTTTGGAGTTAGAAGTTTTCTAGGAGTGCACATCTATTTGACTCTGTTCCCCAATAGATAAGGCACTGGTCTCTGGTCTGTCTGGTAGTTTCTTCATCAATCAATTATTCAAATCATTTTCCCTTTCTATTTAAAGAGCTTTGAATGATTATTATATCAAGTGTGATGGGCAGGAATCCATCCTCTGATTCACTGAAAGAAGTGAATCCAATAGGTACACCCGCCTGAGCCTTTGAGCTCAAAGTGTAGGAGGGTTTGTTTGATCCTTGTTAATTAGCCTTTTCTTTGACAAGGTCAAGGAAAAACGCTAACAGACTCCTCCCAACCAAAAGATCAAATTGTGCTCCACTTGTCTAGTTTTTTTAAATCCATGAACCTCAATACATCTAATCAACAAGAGAGCAAGCCAAGATACCAAGATCGGCCTAAGAAAGAAAGACATCAATTTTCAAAACTTGGTTATTCATATGAGGATGTCTTGAAAATGCTCATCGCCAATAACCTTACACATCCTCAAGATCCCACAAAGCATTAGATACCTGATGTTAAGCCACATTGGTGGGATGAGAAAGCCTTTTGCAAGTTTCACAATGACATTGGACATGACATTGAAAACTGCTGGAAACTCAAGCATATTATCCAAGATCTCACTGAGAGTGGAAAACTTAAGATAGATGGATTGAACACTAATGTCGATCATAAGGCATTCAAGGCACCATTTCCCAAGTATGAAAAGGGTGAAACCTCTAAAGCTAAGAATGGAAAAGCTAAGATCAATTACACTTACACAGATGCAGAGAATACTATCAACATGCTTGAATTTTTAGAAGAAAATGTCAATATGATTAGGGGTAAAGATCCATATGGTTATGATCTAGATATGGACTCTCCTCCTATCTTTGATGAAGAACTCATCGTGGTGTTAAGGGGTCCTAACTCTAGAGTATCATTGCAAGCTGTCAATGCTGTCACACGAAGTCAAGGTCCTGTTGTCATTAGAGGACCCAGTTCAAGTCAACCGAGTAAACCTAAGCATGCGGAATCCAAGAATGTCACCTCAAAACCAGCAGTTAATCCTAAGTCAAGCTATAATCTTGTCAATCATTTGCAAAGAACCCCAACTCATATTTCAATCTTTGCGCTCTTATAGTTGTCCCCAAGACACAAGCAAGTCCTTGAGGATGCTTTGCACATGAAAAACATCCCCAACAACTTAGATATTGATCAATTCTTGAACATGGTTACCCACATTGCTATCCCTCATTACCTTACCTTTTTGGAGGATGATGATAAAGCTTTGAGCCACCTACACAATATTGTTCTTCATATTGAGGTCATGATCCAGAGAACCCGTGTTAGGTGCGTGTTGATAGATGGGGGTGTTGGGCTTAATATTTTTTCCTTTAGTCTTTTAAAAGAGTTGGGTTATTCTGAAAAATTCATAGATACTAGGAAAAGGATCACTTTTAAAGCCTATGATGAGGTGGAAAGAAGTTCCAAGGGGTTAGTCATCCTTCCGGTTAGGATTGGCCCTATTGAAAGAGACATTTTATTTAAAATAGTTGATGTTGGTCCCCTTGCGTATAATATCTTACTTGGTAGACCATGGATTCATGATATGCAAGCGGTGTCATCTACCTATCATCAGTGTGTTAAGTTCCCTTACAATGGAATAGAGAATTGTATACCTGGGGATAACACTTTATCTGTTAGCTTAATTTCAGCAAGAACTCATGTTCCCCTCAATAGAGAAGCAGAAGACTTTGATGCAACCTTAGTTGAATGTAAAGAAAAGATCAAGTCAGTAGACCTTGGCATGGGGGGGTATCAACTCAACTCCCTCACAACATTACCATTTTCACCTCGGTCATATGGAAAACCTTCACAAGAAAAGAGACCCTCCTCTTCAGCTATGACTTTATTTGGCACCTTTGTAGAATCCTTGGTGCCTATTCAAGATGAGAAAGAAGAGACATTTGTTCAAGACTAGATCTATAGAGAAGAGAAATATATGCACAATGAGAACTTCTCTCCCTCTCCTAAGGCTTACCGACAAGGGTATACTTTTTTCAGATAGATGGGCTATGCTAGACATGGCCCTCTTAATCACAGATTGGATTTTAGAGCCGAACCTCTTGATCATGCTCTTTTTTGACACAAATCTAAGAAGTCGGTTGGCTTAGGCTGTGCGAATCACAACAGGCACACTAATCCTATCCTTGATAAGTCAGATAGTGAAGATGAATTAGAATACATACCTAGTTTGACAAATCAGCAAGACATGTGTAAAGATTGGGTCCCTTCCACTAAACTCCTCTGGGGAGATTCAGATATTTTGGTCGCTCATGCATCGGTTGCAACTTTAGAACAAGAATCAGATATAGAAGATCCTTTCAGAGAACATCAATGAAAGAATATTTTTCATTTAATGGAAAGAGAAGGTGCTACTCTTGATGACACTAGACCTTCCACATCACGATTTCCCAAACCTTCATGGTGTAATCATCCTAGTCACAGTTAAAAAACAAGTTCACATCAGTATGAATGGGACTCCTTCTAAGAGCCTTCCATAGTTGACATGGATGTTAATGTCATCCACACTTATAGTTCTCAACCTAAGGTAGCTAACGAGTCACGTGTAGGATTAGTGGATTTGAACCCACGTGTTGCCTTAGTGGACGATTCTTCACTTGTTGGTACGAATCTTGATTTGGGTAGCTTAGAAGGATACTGGATGGACTCTGAATCTTTGATCGCCAGTGATAATATCATTCACATTTATAACCTTGAACCAATCATTGACTTGCCTCTTGTTCATCCTGACCTCGTTGATTGGTCCCAACGCTATCAGGAACCTAAGCTCTTAAAATTTCAAAATAATTATGAGATGGCATGTTACCTAAATGTCATTGATCCTGTAGTCTCTTCCACCAGTGAACCAACTACCAGCATGATAGAACCAGACATCAAGTACCTTAGTTACAAAATAAAAATAAGAGAATATCAAAAGAATAGGAGTTCTGATGGAGAAAACCATTGTGTGGTGGTGTCAGAACCAAAAAAAGTAAAAATAAATGACGTATCCAAGGTTGAAAACCTCTCTAAGGTGCCTAAGGATGAGGTACTTGATCATCTCCATAGCTACTTTCAAGCTAGATCTTCAATGCTTATTGAACCAGGTGTGTTGTTTGTTTCTCCTCATGGGTGCACGATTCCCAAATCCTGCAAGTTATTGTTCCCATGTACAAACAACATTGTTGAATATGAAGCTTTAACAAATGGACTTAAGATGGCCATGGAATGGAGAATCACAGAGTTACACATCTATGTGGATTCATAGTTGATAATCAACCAACTTAATGATGAATATCAAACAAAAAATGAGAAACTGGTACCTTACAAGCAAATGGTTGATTCCTTGAAATGATACTTCACATTTGTCACGTTTCAGCAAATCCCTAGAGAAGAGAACAAAGTAGCTAACATTATGGCTAAACTTGCATCACTACTTCAATTAGAGCAACATGAATCCATATTTCAATTCCTGGTGGAAGAGCTACATCACCCTATCTATGACTCCCAAGAAAGCCATGTTATTTGTACCCTTGTTGGTCGCAATTCATCCTGTTATAGTGTCATTTACTCATACCTTCGTGATGGAATTATACCTTAAACCTTTAACCAATTTGAACGCAGAAACCTTACCTGAAATGCCTCTTTCCATTCTCTTATCTTTGGTGATTTGTATAGGAGGGGTCTAGATGGAATACTTCTTAGATGCTTAGAAAAGGAAGAATCCGATCAAGTGTTAGTTAACATCCACGAGGGCATATGTGGGGGACATTTCAATAGTCTTTCCATAGCCTGAAGGTTTCTTAGGGAGGGGAACTATTGGCCTATGATGCATATTGACGCAGTATCTTTATCAAAGTCATGTGAAAAGTGTCAAAAACATGGTAACCTGATACATGCTCTATGCAGGGAGCTCATTCCTTCTATATCTCATTGGCCATTTCAGTGTTCGGCCTTTGATCTTGTTGGGAAGATTCATCCCAAATCATGAGGTGGACACAAGTTTATTATCACTGCTACTGATTACTTCACTAAATGGGTAGAAGTTGTCCCACTTTATGTTGCCTCGGGTAAGACCATTTCTCTATTCATTTTGAACCATATCATCTATCAATATGGAGTGCCTTGCGATATTATCACTGACAACGGAGGCCAGTTCAAAAATAAGGACCTTAAACAACTTTGCAAGAAATTCAAGATTAAACAAGATTGGTCCTCCATTTGTTACCACAAGGAAATGGTCAAGCAGAGGCATCAAACAAAACCATTCTTAAAATCTTACATAGAACAGTCTCTAAGAATGGTAGAGATTGGCACTTACAGATAAATTTGGCTTTGTGGGCCTATAGAACAAGTATTTGTACTCCTACTGGGGCTACTCCTTTTTCCCTTGCATATGGCACTGAAGTAGTGTTACTTTTGGAGGTTGAGATTCCCTCACTTAGAGTTTTTCTCAAAGGTCTAGTTACAGATGAAGACTACCGCGCCATGAGACTTCAAGAATTAGAACTTCTAGATGAAAAATGTCAAGCATCATTTGACCATATGAGGGTTAATCAAAAGTGCATGTCCAAAGCCTTCAACAAAAAGGTTCTCCCTAGAGAATTCCAAGTGGGAGATCTTGTCCTATGTGAAAATCTGAAGAATCAAGAGCATATAGATCAAAAGGGCAAATTTGAACCTAATTGGCTTGGACCTTACATCATTAAAGTAGATTTTGGGTCAGGTGCTTATTTAATATCTACAATAGAGGGAGAGAAGCTCCCTAATCCTATCAATGTCTTGCACCTAAAGAATTTCTATCCATGATGCCCATTTTGTTTGGGGGCACCCTTTGTACATAATTATTGATCCTAAAAAAATCCAAAAAATGATATATTGTCAAACATTCTAAAAATCAGAAAATGTCCTAAAAAAAATGATCATCTTAGTCAAAACCTAGCAATAGGCACTTTGATGTATCTTCAAAAAAAAAATATTCCAAAAATACAAAAAAAAAAAAAAAAATTTAAAAATTCAAAAAAAATAGAAAAAGTGCCTTTGTGAAAACCTGGAAACAGGCACCTTGGTAGCAAAAAATTGTAATAAAATCCAAGTGGTGAAAACCTGGAAAAGGGTGCTACTTGAGGCCTTTGCACCCTTGTTTCTTAGCGCATGTCCTTGACATTTAGCCTTTCTCCATCATGCCTTGTCCTTGTTGCCTTGGTCTGGAATCGGTCTTTGTCTTTGTCTAAGGGGCATACCTGTGTTAGCTTTGGTCTCTTGCATGCATTAGTCTTTAGGACGCCTCACAAATGGTGTATTTCAACATCACCCCAACTGTATTTTTCAATACAACCCCTGACATTGAGTGTTTTTCCACACTTACCGGTTTGGTCGTACTCAGTTTCGTCATGTAATCTTACTTGCTTGCAAGCATTCAATACTTATCCTCAAAACTCAGTATCAGTTAACACACTTAAATTTTTAAACACAACACTTAATGCTTGAGCTATGTCATGATCTTTTCTTTGTTTGCTAACTGTTATTGATTTTTTTTTAGTGTCCTTGTCTAATAAGTCTCTCCAGGATGCATAACTAGAGGACTTGGGGCATGGGGCATGTTTTTATTTGCTTTCTTCTTGTGGGTGTGGTCTTGAAACTCTCGAGTGTCTCTTTTTGTTCCCTTGAAACACTTAGGATATTTGAGGCATCATCCTTGACTATTTTTGCACAACTGTTCTTATGGTCATCCCGGCATCTATGTCTTGATGTGAGCGTAGTTTTGCTACATTAAATTTGTTAATCTAACATCACAGTCATTTTGACCTTTATTTCTTTGATTCTTATGTTAGAATCTTTCTGCATTCTAATCTGATATAAATCACATTCATATCTTCATAGGTGCGCTTGTGACTAGTGATGATTGTGTGATTTTTCGATGTCCATTAATAATGGCCCAATGATGAAAATAAGTTCCTTAACATTCTGTAATGAATGATGAACACAAAGTCCTATGTTACAGTTGCTCTATTGCAAGTACACTTTTGCATTTTCATATAGCTTACATTGTTAGACTTTATGTTATTTTGCATTTTAGGCTGCATTATGAGTTTGAGAGGGTTTCCTTCATCTTTCTTGTGGACTTTTAATCAACTGTGGTCATTTTTGATCTTCATTTCCTTATCTTCTTTCATGATCTCAATCAAAATTTTCCATCTTAAACAGTTGATTGATTTTGGGGCATTTTCTTTCTTTGAGGCATTTTCCCTCTTCTTTTCATTTCTTTCATTTCTTTATCTTTCATTCACTTTCACCCCACTTCCTTTCTTGTAATTCAACCTTGGGGCATAATCTTTCATACTTGATGATCTACCTTGGTTCTTTGATCCTTATATCTTTCATCTTACATCAAGAACCTTATCTTTAGTTTGATTTGATCAAGTTTATCAATTTGCTATTTCTCCTCTATCTCATTTTGATTTCGATCACGAGGGGGCAGTACCTATCAAACTTCAATCCTTGATTCAACTTTATCAATCCTATCAATTGCTCCACTTGGGGAAACCTCGCTTGAGATTCTTATCTTGGACATGTCAATTACCTATTTACAAGGGTGTTGACCTTGTCTTTTTCAATCATCTTATCTTTGTCCTAATGTGTTCCCATCCGTCGATCACAAGTCTAGGTTGTTTTGTGATCCCAAATCGATCTCACACTTCAACTCTGTTCTTTGACTACATGTGTTCCCATAAATATCACACATTGGTCAAAGAGGGGCAAATGCACCCACCCTAAAATGTTCGCCTAGACTATGGGCCCCCATTCTTCAATTTATCAAATGACAGAATCAATTTATCAAATTCCTGAATCAATACTTTGCAACATTTTAATTCAAATCAATTTCCTTGATCAAATCGTAATTAATTCAATTACTTCAATATTTCCTAAGGTTTGATCATTTCATCAATTATCTTATTTAATTAAAAGAAAACAATCCCTTTTTATTAAATAAAATAATCTTATTTAATTAAAATCTCTTTTAATTAAATTATCTTGTCTTATTTAATTAAAATCTCCCTTAATTAAATAATATTATCTTATTTAATTAAAATCTCTTTTTTAAATTAAATAAAATAATCTTATTTAATTAAAAGAAAATCCCTCTTTTAATTAAATAAATAAAATCCCCACTTAAATCCCTCTTTGTGTTGAAAAAGGAAATAAATTAAATAAAAATAAATAAAAGCTCTTTTTTCTTCACACATTTTCCTAAGTGGTAGTCTTTTTTGCCGCTTAATCATAGCCTTTGATTTTACCTTTTGAAGATATGAGCACATGGATCAACCAAGACTTAATCTCCACCATTGCTCATTTCTTTTTACCTCTTAATCTCTACCGTCCATTGCTCTTTAAAAGTAAACCTCTCCTTCTCATTTAGAGAGACACTTTTATGCTATTGTTATGCTGCAGGTTTGGAGAGCGATTTTGGAGGAGAGTTTGAGCATTTGAGCTTGAACCATGCAACTTCTTCTTCTTGTCTTCCTCTCTCATGCATCCATGGCAATCTATTTAGATTAGATTCATACTAGTTTCGATGCATGTTTCCTTTCAATAGATTAATCTTGCATATTTCTTTCATAGATTAGCTTGAATATTTCCTTTCATGCATTGTTATTATATAGATTACTTTCCTTTCATGCATTTTTATCATATAGAATAGATTTCATTCTTATTTGCATGCATATTTGGTGATCATGGAGACTAGCATCCTTGCTCTTCCTCTTTGAATCTCTCATTTCATGGTGTACTTGCATGGGCATAATTAGGTCTAAACTGAGGGCCTTCATCACAAACACTTGCACTCCATGAATAGGGAGATATGAGTCACCATTTGAGACCTTATTCTTGAGCAATCTTGAATATAATGACTCATAGAAGTTTCAGTCAAAAAACTCAAAATTTTCTAAGGTATCATGCAGTTTTTACAATTTTTTCATTATTTTTCATAAAAAATTAATTTTTGGAGCAAATCAGCATATTTTTCAGATATTTTTATATTTTCGAAAAGGTATTTAAATTCTATAGGGGGTCCATTCTTTGTGTTTTAAATTTGGATGCAATATCATAGCTCATTTGGTCGATTTATGAAAACAAGTTTATTTTGGGAAAATAGCTCCTTAGGGCCCAAATGAAAAGATATTTTTAAAATTCTGATATTTTTAGAAAGCTCTTTGTTTTTTACCAAGGGTCTCTTTTCTGGATATAGGGTTTGGGATCTGAATTCATGTCATATAGGTCCAATCTTGTTTGCTAGGTCAAAAAATTAAAATTAAAAAAAAGGGCATTTAATGATTAGTTTGCACTTATTTTTCACATGGTTCAATTCATGATATGAGTTGTCATTTAGTTTATTTTCTTGTTATTATTGCTCCTAACAATTGATTTTCAAATCTAACCACTAATGTTTGTTGTTTGTGGTTTGTTGTTTGTTGTTTGTTGTTTGTTGTGTTTTTCTGATTTTTATTTCTGAAACAGCTTAACATGTGGTTTACAGGATGTTGAAAAGAAGACTCAAATAAAGACTACTAACAAATCATCTTGTATGTTTCCTTGATCAATAGCATGCTAAACTTTGTGCTTGAATTTCATTTTATTTTACTACAATCGGAACCCACATGCAAGACTTCTAAAATGAACTTTTATTTTGGCATTTTAGGAATGGCAATGATGTTAGAAAAGTATGCTCTTGCCCTCTCGGGATGATCAAAAATATAGAAGCATTGTTTTCATTTTCTTATGTGATTGAAGTGTCTTTTAGATTGTAATCCCAAGAATTATATGAACGTATCCTCTCCCCTTGCCTTTGTGGATCTTGGGTGCAAGAGAAACTCATATAATTCTTCTAGTGTGGCTACCTCCCAAGTGCTTTAATAAAGCCAGTGAGAGTGGATTGCCAAACCGGTAACAAACTAACTAAAGCCAAGCCCTTTCAAACCGGTATATAAAAAATATCATTTTTTTTGGTCTCACAGTGGACAGGTGTGAATTCAATGTGGCAACCAAAATCTCCTCTAGTAACCTAGTGGTGTGTTAAAGTCCCTACATTGTTAAGGTGAAAACCTTGCTTTGAAAGGATTCGGAGAGCACCCTTAACTGGGAAAATGACTTGATCACAACCACCTGAATAGATTCCTTGACTACAAACTTTGTTTTAGTGACCAAAAACCCTCTATCTGTTGGTGTGAAAGGTCAGAGACTGACTAAGATGTCCCACATTTTCACGGCTCTTAGTAGAGGCAATGGTCCATTGCAAAGAGATTCCCTTGGGATTCAAAGCTTGGTGTACCTGAGAAGTGAGTGCACTATAAGGAGGAGCCCGTGCCTCCAAGATTCTAAGTTTTCTACTATGATTAGACATGGATGAACTTCGGTTCAAGTGGGAATTCAACAGATATTTCCATGGCTTACCTAGGTTGTGTAGTTCCTATTCTATTTACAAAAAACAATCTACTTGATGTGTCTTGCATGAGTGAAACATCAAAAACATACACCAAACATTAAGACAAACATCAAAACGATCAACAAATCTTCATTCTTAAGTGTCAAACTATCAACTTGCCCAATTTTCTATCCTACAATTTTCAGTCTTCCTTGGTTGATCCAGATCAGATTAGGTCACTTACCCCGCTGTTAGAAGCTTTTTTACACTTTGGATTCTTGCATTTTGACCTCTCGAACTAATGATCTTTGATTTCACAAGTGACCTTGCTTGCATTTGGTGAGCTAGAAACTGTCCTTGTTGAGAAGATAAACCTTTAGATTCTTTGATAACATACTTGGAGAGTTTTGGTAATCTCTTGTCCATTCACTTTCATACAAGTTCAATTTCATTCAATATATCTTGGGTAAATCATCCTCTTGATCCATATGTGTTAGGGTATTCACCCGTTCAGTGGGAACCTCTATGGCAGTGTTGGTTTACACCCCTTGCAAAATTCTATCTTATCACCTATCTTTTGGAAAAGTTAATGCCTTTACTATCCTAGTTTGGTACCAACATTTCTTAGGGTCATCCTATCCCCTAGTACCTTTTCTTTCATACCAGTTATAACAAGATATCAAGTAGATCAAGGGAAACAACCTCAAGTAGTCTTTAACCAACTAACCTTAGTTCAAACTCACCAAAAATGTAAGGGAAAAGAACCTATATTTGATCAATCACCTAGGAATAACTCAGAAGTTTGGTTTGATTCCAAGAGTTACCTTAGTGAGTTTTGTACACCCTTAGCATCTTCTCACTCAGATATGGATATGAGTTACACAATTACTAGACGAGAAAGGGAAGACATTGATAAACACCTTGATGACATATTTGCAAAACATAGAGATACAATTTCTTTTGGCAGTTCCTCTCGTGACAGTCGACCAGCTTCACCCCTTATCTCAACTAGATCTGGATGCACACCAAAGGGCTAAGAGAGGTAAGAAGAAAGATTCTAGAGATGATTAATCACAACATGAAAACCAAGATGATGAACTTTATGACACTCGCGTAAATGCAGCATACACCAATAATTTTCTTCGACATTCAAGACCAAGTTCACAACTCAAAACATCTTCAAGATACACGAGTGAAAGACTTAAGAGAGTTGAGCATGAAAAGAAAGCCTTCCTAGATGAACAAGCTGAAAAGGAAGATCAATTTAGACTCCTAGAGTTGGAGAGACAAACCTTGTTGGAGATAGAAAAGAAATCCCTCCAGGAGGAGCAAGATAGACTCTTGGCTTAGTGACTCAATGACCAATTTAATAACATGCGTGTTAGTGGTGGAAATAACTCTCCTCCATCCACTCCTCCTAAGACTCCATGAAGTGGAAGATGTTCAAGGATGCCATAACGATCTCCTATCCCTAGAGGAAGAAGGGCTTCAAGGCATGATCATTGTAGGAGATGAACACCTCCTAGGAACTCAAAACAACCTTCACAACGTGCTCATCATGGTTCACAATATGGGGGTAGTAGCTCAATTTTTGACATCACCTCCCAAGACTTCATGAAAATGAAACAAGAACCACTCTTCCAGCAGTATGTGGAGAAATATTTAGAAAAAAATAAAGACAAGTTCCTAGAGAGTTTAATCAACAAGGGTGCTAGAGTCCCTTACAACTTTGATGTGGACAAGAAGATTAAGAAGCAAGGTCCATCTCAAGAAGAGGAGATCAAACAACTTAAGAGCGAGATGGAAAAGATGTTAGCACCCAAGAATTCATTCTCACTTGATTCAATTTGTCCTAATCCTTTTGACAAAAGTGTTAACATGAAAGACTTCCCTAGAAAGGTTGAGATCCCTCAATATGACAAGTATGATGGGGATGGAGATCCACATGATCACGTGCGTCAATTTTATACTAAACATTTTGAGTTGCATCAAGATGACTCATACCTCATGAGATTGTTCCCAAGGAGTCTTAAGGGTCAAGCAATGGAATGGTTCACCAACATAACTCCTCCCGTTAAGACTTTCAAAGAGCTTGTCCACTAATTTGTTCAACACTCTGCATACAACCTTTCAAGATCTATCACCATGTTGGACTTATGAAACTTAAAGCAAAACCAGGGGGAATCCTTTGTCACTTTCTTGCAAATGTGGAGACGACAATGCTCTCGCTACTCTACAACCATTCCTAAAAATGAAAAGATTGACATCCTTGTTAGCAACTTGGTTCCCAAAATGCGGTATGAAGTTAGGAAGATGGTTTTTGATTCCTTTGACACAATGGTTGAAACTGCATGTAGGATTGAGGATGTTTTGAAAGAACAAGGAATTTTGACCAAACATGGAAACAACAACAACAATGGTCAAAACAAAAATAACTCTAACAAGGATAAACGGAAGAACTCACACTAGAATAGGAACAAACAAGTGGTCAATGATTGAGTTTTGGATTCCTCCCAACCAAAAAATAAAATTGTGCTCCACTTGTCTAGTTTTGTTCAAGCCATGAAGCTCAATACATCTAATCAACAAGAGAGCAAGCCAAGATACCAAGATCGTCCTAAGAAAGAAATCAATTTTCAAAACAAGGTGATTCATATGAGGATGTCTTGAAAATGCTCATCACCAACAACCTTACGCATCCTCAAGATCCCACAAAGCATTATATACCTGATATTATGCCACATTGGTGGGATGAGAAAGCCTTTTGCAAGTTTCACAATGGCATTGGACATGACATTGAAAACTGCTGGAAACTCAAGAATATTATTCAAGATCTCATTGAGAGTGGAAAACTTAAGATAGATGGATTGAACTCCAGTGCCGATCATAAGGAATTCAAGGCACTGTTTCCCAAGTATGAAAAGGGTGAAACCTCTAAAGCTAAGAATGGAAAAGCTGAGAATTACACTTACACAGATGTGGAGAATACTATCAACATGCTTGAATTTGTAGAAGAAAATTTCAATATGATTAGGGGTAAATATCCCTATGGTTATGATCTAGATATGGACTCTCCTCCTATCTTTGATGAAGAACTCGTTGTGGTGCTAAGGGGTCCTAACTCTAGAGTGTCATCGCAAGCCCTCAATGTTGTCACACGAAGTCAAGGTCCTGTTGTCATTAGAGGACCCAGTTCAAGTCAACTGAGTAACCCTAAGCAAGTGGCATCCAAGAATGTCACCTCAAAACTAGCAGTTAATCCTTAGTTGAGCTATAATCTTGTCGATCAGTTGCAAAGAACCCCAGCTCATATTTCGATCTTTGAGCTCTTAGAGTTTTTCCCAAGACACAAGCAAGTTCTTTATGATGCTTTGCGCGTGGAAAATGTCCCCAACAACTTAGATGTTGATCAATTCTAGAACATGGTTACCCACATTACTATCCCTCATTACCTTACCTTTTCAGAGGATGACGATAAAGCTTTAAGCCACCCATACAATCTTGTTGTTCATATTGAGGTCATGATCCAAAGAACCCGTGTTAGGCATGTGTTGATAGATGATGGTGTTGGGCTTAATATTTTTTCCTTTAGTCTTTTAAAATATTTGGGTTATTCTAAAAAATTCATAGATACCAGGAAAAGGATCACTATTAAAGCCTATGATGAGGTGGAAATAAGTTCCAAGGGTTTGGCCATCCTTCCTATTAGGATTGGCCCTGGTGAAAAAGACATTTTATTTCAAATAGTTGATGTTGGTCCCCTTGCGTATAATATCTTACTTGGTAGACCGTGGATTCATGATATGCAAGCGGTGTCATCTGCCTATCATTAGTGTGTTAAGTTTCCTTACAATGGAATAGAGATTTGTATACCTAGGGATAACAATTTATCTGTTAACTCGATTTCAGGAGGAACTCATGTTCCCCTCAATACAGAAGCAGAAGACTTTGACGCAACCTTAGCTGAAATTAAAGACAAGCTCAAGTCAGTAGACCTTGGCATGGGGAGTATCAACTCAACTCCCTCACAACATTACCATTTTCACCTTGGTCTTATGGAAAACCTTCACAAGAAAAGAGACCCTCCTCTTCAGCTATGACTTTATTTGGCACCTTTGTAGAATCCTCGGTGCCTATTCAAGATGAGAAAGAAGAGACATTTGTTTGAGACTGGTTCTATAGAGAAGAGAAATATATGCACAATGAGAACTTCTCTCCCTCTCCTAAGGCTTACAGACGATGGTATACTTTTTTCAGACAAATGGGCTATCCTATACATGGCCCTCTTAATCACAGATTGGATGCTAGAGCTGAACCTCCTTATCATGCTCTTTTTGGACACAAAGCTAAGAAGTTGGTTGTCTTAGGCTTTGCAAACCACAACAAGCACACTAATCCTATCCTTGATAAGTCAAATAGTGAAGATGAATCAGAATACGTGCCTAGTTTGACAAATTAGCAAGACATGTGTAAAGATTGGGTCCCTTTCACTAAACTCCTCTAGGGAGATTCAGGTATTCCGGTCGCGCACGCCTTGGTTGCAACTTTAGAACAAGAATTAGATATAGAAGATCCTTTCAGAGAATATCAATGAAATAATCTTGTTCATTTAATGGAAAGATAAGGTGCTGCTCTTGATGACACTAGACCTTCCACATCATGATGTCCCAAACCTTTATGGTGTAAGCATCCTAGTCGCAGTTCAGACACAAGTTCACATGAGTATTAATGGGACTCCTTCTCAGAGCCTTCCACATTTGTCATGGATGTTGATGTCATCCACACTTATAGTTCTCGACCTGAGGTAGCTAATGAGTCATGTGTAGGATAAGCAGATTTGAACCCACGTGTTGCCTTAGTGGACGATTCTTCACTTGGTGGGACGAATCCTTATTTGGTTAGCTTAGAAGGATATTGGAGGGACTCCAACTCTTTGGTCACCAACGATAATATCATTCACATTTATATCCTTGAACCAGTCGTTGACCTGCCTCTTGTTCATCCTGATCTCATTAATTGGTCCCAACGCTATCAAGAACCTGAGCTCTTAAAATTTCAAAATGATTATGAGATAGCATGCTACCTAAATGCCATTGAACTTATAGTCTCTTTTGTTCGTGAACCAGCTACCAACATGACAAAACAAGACATCAAGTACCTTAGTCACAAAATAAAAAGAAAAGAAAATCAAAAGAATAGGAGTTCTGATGGTGAAAATCATTGTGTGGCGGTGTCAAAACCAAAAAAAAAAGTAAAAAGAAATGACGTATCCAAGGGTGAAAATGTCTCTGAGGCGTCTAAGGATGAGGTACTTGATCATCTCCCTAGCTACTTTCAAGATAGATTTTTAGTGCTTATTGAACGAGGTGTATTGTTTGTTTCTCATCATGGGTACACGATTCTCAAATCTTACAAATTATTGTTCCCATGTACAAACAACATTACTGAATATGAAGCTTTAACAAATGGACTTAAGATGGCCATAGAGTGGAGAATCATAGAGTTACACATCTATGGGGATTCACAGCTGATAATCAACCAAGTTAATGATAAATATCAAACAAAAAATGAGAAACTAGTACCTTACAAGAAAATGGTTGATTCCTTGAAATGATACTTCACATTTTTCACGTTTCAGTAAATCCCTAGAGAAGAGAACAAAGCAGCTGACATTATGGCTACACTTGCTTCACTCCTTCAATTAGAGCAACATGAATCCAGGTTTGAATTCCTGGTGGAAGAGCTACATCACCCTATCTATGACTCCCAAGAAATCCATGTTATTTGTACCCTTGTTAGTTGTGATTCATCCCATTATAGTGCCATTTACTCATACCTTCGTGACGGCATTATACCTAAAACCTTTAACCAATCTGAATGTGAAAACCTTACCTGAAATGCCTCTTTCCATTCCTCTATCTTTGGTGACTTGTATAGGAGGGGTCTATATGAAACACTTCTTAGATGCTTAGAAAAGGAAGAATCCGACCAAGCGTTAGTTGACATCCATGAGGGCATCTGTGGGGGACATTCCAATGGTTTGTCCATGGCCCAAAGGTTTCTTAGGGTGGGGTACTATTGGCCTATGATGCATATTGATGCAGTATCTTTTGCAAAGTCATGTGAAAAGTTTCAAAAACATGGTAACCCAATACATAGTCCAGGCAGGGAGCTCATTCCTTCTATATCTCATTGGCCATTTCAGCACTGGGCCTTTGATCTTTTCAGGGAAGATTCATCCCAACTCATCAGGTGGATACAACTTTATTATCACTGCTACTGAATACTTCACTAAATGGGTAGAATTTGTCCCACTTCATGTTGCCTCAGGAAAGACAGTTTCTCTATTCATTTTGAACCATATCATCTATCGATATAGAGTGTCTTACAAGATTATCACTGAAAATGAAGGCCAGTTCAAAAATAAGGACCTTAAACAACTCTGCAAGAAATTCAATATTAAACAACATTGGTCCTCCATTTACTTCCCGCAAGGAAATGGTTAAGCAGAGGCATCAAACAAAACCATTCTTAAAATCTTACATAGAACAGTCTATAAGAATGGTAGAGATTGGCACTTACATATAAATCTGGCTTTGCGGGCATATAGAATGAGTATTCATACTCCTATAGGGGCTACTCCTTTTTCCCTTGCATATGGTTTTGAATCAGTGTTACCTTTGGAGGTTGAGATTCCTTCACTTAGATTTTTCCTCAAAGGTCTAGTTACAGATGAAGAGTACCGCCATGAGACTTCAAGAATTAGAACTTCTAGATGAAAAACATCAAGCATTATTTGACAATATGAGGTTTTCTCAAAAGTGCATGTCCAAATCCTTCAACAAAAAGGTTCTCCCTAGAGAATTCCAAGTGGGATATCTTGTCCTACGTGAAAATCCTAAGAATCAATAGCATAGAGATCAAAAGGGCAAATTTGAACCTAATTGGCTTGGACCTTACATCATTACAGCATCTTTTGGGTCAGGTGCTTATTTACTGTCTACAGAAGAGGGAGAGAAGCTCCCTAATCTTATCAATGTCTTGCACCTGAATGATTTCTATCCATGATGCATATTTTTTCTGGGGGCACCCTTTGTAGATAATTATTCATCCTGAAAAAATCCAAAAAATGATATATTGTCAAAAATTCTAAAAATCAGAAAATGTCCTGAAAAAATGATCATCTTAGTGAAAACCTATCAATAGGCGCTTTGATGTATCTTCAAAAAAATTATATATTCCAAAAATACAAAAAAATTTAAAAATTCAAAAACATAGAAAAAGTGCCTTGGTGAAAACCTAGAAATGGGCGCTACTTGAGGCCTTTGCACCCCTGTTTCTTAGCGCATGTCCTCGACACTTAGCCTTTCTCCATCATGCCTTGTCCTTTTTGCCTTGGTTTGGAATTGGTCTTTGTCTTTGTCTAGGGGGCATACCCGTGTTAGCTTTGGTCTCTTGGATGTGTTATTCTTTAGGACGCCTCACAAACAGTTTTTTTTAACACCGCCCCAACTGTATTTTTCAATACAATCCCTGACATCGAGTGTTTTTCCACACTTACCAGTTTGGTCGTACTCAGTTTCGTCATGTGATCTTACTTGCTTGCAAGCATTCAATCCTTATCCTCAGAACTCGGTATCAGTTAACACACTTAAATTTTTAAACACAACACTTAATGCTTGAGCTATGTCATGATCTTTTCTTTGTGTGATGACTATTTTTTATTTTTGTTGAGTGTCCTTTTCTAATAAGTCTCTCCGGGATGCATAGCTAGAGGACTTGGGGCATGGGGCATGTTTTTATTTTATTTCTATTTGTGGGTGTGGTCTTGAAACTCTCGAGTGTCTCTTTTTGTTCCCTTGAAACACTGAGGAGATTTGAGGCATCATCCTTGACTATTTTTGCACAACCATTCTTATGGTCATCCCGGCATCTATGCCTTGATGCGAGCATGGTTTTTCAACATTAAATTGGGTAAGATAACATCACAGTCATCTTGACCTTTATGTCTTTGATGCTTATGTTAGAATCTTTCCACATTCCAATCTGATATAAATCACATTCATATCTTCATAGGTGCGCTTGTGACTAGTGATGATTGTGTGATTTTTCGATGTCCGTTAATAATGGACCAATGATGAAAATAAGTTCCTTAACATTCTCTAATTAATAATGAACACAAAGTCCTATGTTACAGTTGCTCTATTGCAAGTACACATTTGCATTTTCATATAGCTTACATTGTTAGACTTCATGTTAGTTTTCATTTTAGGTTGCATTCTGATTTTGAGAGGGTTTCCTTCATCTTTCTTGTGGACTTTTAATCAATTGTGGTCATGTTTGATCTTCATTTCCTTATCTTCTTTCATGATCTCAATCAAAATTTTCCATCTTAAACAGTTGATTGATTTTGGGGCATTCTCTTTCTTTGAGGCATTTTCCCTCTTCTTTTCATCTCTTTCATTTCTTTATCTTTCATTCGCTTTCACCCCACTTCCTTTCTTCTAATTCAACCTTGGGGCATAATCTTTCATGCTTGATGATCTACCTTGGTTCTTTGATCCTTATATCTTTCATCTTACATCAAGAACCTTATCTTTAGTTTGATTTGATCAAGTTTATCAATTTGCTATTTCTCCTCTATCTCATTTTGATTTCAATCACAAGGGGGAAGTACATTTCAAACTTCAATCCTTGATTCAGCTTTATCAATCCTATTAATTGCTCCGCTTGGGGAAACCTTGCTTGAGATTCTTATCTTGGAAATTTCAATTACCTATTTACAAGGGTGTTGACCTTGTCTTTTTCAATCAACTTATATTTGTCCTGATGTGTTCCCATCCGTCAATCACACGTCTGGGTTGTTTTTTGATCCCAAATCGATCTCACACTTCAACTCTGTTCTTTGACTACATGTGTTCCCATAAATATCACACATTGGTCAAAGAGGGGCAAATGTATGCACCCTAAAATGGTCGCCTAGACTATGGGCCCCCATTCTTCAATTTATCAAATGACAGAATCAATTTATCAAATTTCTGAATCAAAACTTTGCAATATTTTAATTCAAATCAATTTCCTTGATCAAATTGTAATTAATTTAATTATTTCAAAAATTGAATAAAATGCAAGTGGTGAAAACCTGAAAATGGGCACTACTTGAGGCCTTTGCACCCTTGTTTCTTAGCGCATGTCCTCGATACTTAGCCTTTCTCCATCATGTCTTGTCCATGTTGCCTTGGTCTAGGATTGGTCTTTGTCTTTGTCTAGGGGGCATACCTGTATTAGATTTGGTCTCTTGGATGTGTTATTCTTTAGGACGCCTCACAAATGGTGTTTTTCAACACCACCCCAACTGTGTTTTTCAATACAACCCCTGACATCGAGTGTTTTCCCACACTTACCGGTTTGGTCATACCCAGTTTCATCATGTGATCTTACTTTCTTGCAAGAATTCAATCCTTATCCTTAGAACTCGGTATTAGTTAACACACTTAAATTTTAAAACACAACACTTAATGCTTGAGCTATGTCATGATCTTTTCTTTGTGTGCTAACTGTTATTGATTTTCATTGAGTGTCCTTGTCTAATAAATCTCTCTAGGATGCATAGCTAGAGGACTTGGGGCATGGGGCATTGTTTTATTTTCTTTCTACTCGTGGGTGTGGTCTTGAAACTCTTGAGTGTCTCTTTTTGTTCCCTTGAAACACTTAGGAGATTTGAGGCATCATCCTTGACTATTTTCGCACAACCGTTCTTATGGTCATCTCAGCATCTATGCCTTGATGTAAGCGTGATTTTGCTACATTAAATTGGGTAAGCTAACATCATAGTCATCTTGACCTTTATGTCTTTGATGCTTATGTTAGAATCTTTCCACATTCCGATCCGATATAAATCACATTCATATCTTCATAGGTGTGCTTGTGACTAGTGATGATTGTGTGATTTTCCGATGTCAGTTAGTAATGGCCCAATAATGAAAATAAGTTCCTTCACATTCTCTAATGAATGATGAACACAAAGTCCTATGTTACAGTTGCTCTATTGCATTTTCATATAGCTTTCATTGTTAGACTTCATGTTAGTTTTAATTTTAGGTTACATTATGAGTTTGAGAGGGTTTCCTTCATCTTTCTTGTGCACTTTTAATCAACTGTGGTCATGTTTGATCTTCATTTCCTTATCTTCTTTCGTGATCTCAATCAAAATTTTCCATCTTAAATAGTTGATTGATTTTGGGGCATTCTCTTTCTTTGAGGCAATTTCCCTCTTCTTTCCATCTCTTTCATTTCTTTGTCTTTCATTTTCTTTCACCCCACTTCATTTCTTCTAATTTAACCTTGGGGCATAATCTTTCATGCTTGATGATCGACATTGGTTCTGTGATCCTTTTATCTTTCATCTTACATCAAGAACCTTATATTTAGTTTGATTTGATCAAGTTTATCAATTTTCTATTTCTCCTCTATCTCATTTTGATTTCGATCATGAGGGGACAGTACCTATCAAACTTCAATCCTTGATTCATCTTTATCAATCCTATCAATTGCTCCGCTTGGGGAAACCTTGCTTGAGATTCTTATCTTGGACATGTCAATTACCTATTTACAGGGGTGTTGACCTTGTCTTTTTCAATCAGCTGATGTGTTCCCATCCGTCGATCACACGTTTGGGTTGTTTTGTGATCCCAAATCGATCTCACACTTCAACTGCATTCTTTGACTACATGTGTTCCCATAAAGATCACACATTGGTCAAAGAGGGCAAATGTATGCACCCTAAAATGGTCGCCTAGACTATGGGCCCCCATTCTTCAATTTATCAAATGACAGAATCAATTTATCAAATTCTTGAATCAATACTTAGCAACATTTTAATTCAAATCAATTTCCTTGATCAAATCGTAATTAATTCAATTATTTCAATATTTCCTAAGGTGATCATTTCATCAATTATCTTATTTAATTAAAAGAAAACAATCCCTTTTTATTAAATAAAATAATCTTATTTAATTAAAATCTCTTTTAATTAAATAATCTTATCTTATTTAATTAAAATCTCTCTTAATTAAATAATATTATCTTATTTCATTAAAATATCTCTTTTTTATTTTATAAAATAATCTTATTTAATTAAAAGAAAATCCCTCTTTTAATTAAATAAATAAAATCCCCACTTAAATCCCTCTTTGTGTTGAAAAAGGAAATAAATTAAATAAAAATAAATAAAAGCTCCTTTTTCTTCACACATTTTCCTAAGTGGTGGGATTTTTTGTCTCTTAATCATAGCCTTTTATTTTAACTTTTGAAGACATGAGCACATGGATCAACCAAGATTTAATCTCCACCATTGTTCATTTCTTTTTACCTCTTAATCTCTACCGTCCATTTCTCTTTAAAAGGAAACCTCTCCTTCTCATTTAGAGAGACACTTTTATGCTATTGTTATGTTGCAGGTTTGGAGAGCGATTTTGGAGGAGAGTTTGAGCATTTGAGCTTGAACCATGCAACTTCTTCTTCTTGTCTTCTTCTCTCATGCATCCATGGCAATCCATTTAGATTAGATTCATATTAGTTTAGATGCATGTTTCCTTTCAATAGATTAATCTTGCATATTTCTTTCATAGATTAGCTTGCATATTTCTTTTCATGCATTCTAATCATATAGATTAGTTTCCTTTCATGCATTGTTATCATATAGAATATCTTTCATTCTCATTTGTATGCATATTTGGTGATCGTGGAGACTAGCATCCTTTCTCTTCCTCTTTGAATCTCTCATTTCATGGTGTACTTGCATGGGCATAACTATGTCTAAACTGAGGGTCTTCATCACAAACCCTTGCACTCCATGAATAGGGAGCTATGAGTCACCATTTTAGACCTCATTCTTGAGCAATCTTGAATATAATGACTCATAGAAGTGTGTCAACATTTTAGCACACACAAAGAGTGAAAGAGTGAATCTATGATATTTTGCATGTGATTAAATTATGGATGGCTTGATGGATCAAAGTGGGAAATGTTTATAGATATGTTCATAAAGTTGTATAAGTATAATTATTAATGTGTTGGAGAGGGTAAACTGAAATGCAACATGGAAGGACACAAAAATGAAAATTATATCGTAATGAAAGAAGGAATGATGGGAAATTATACTAGTAATGAATGATATCAGAATAAAAGAAGTTTGGATAAAGAAAAAGGAGAAAAGTATAAGAATATTATATGTGGGGGGAGAACCAAATAAATATAGATAGTAGGACATAGGTGAGAAGGAAGTTTAAGATAAATATTTATATTAATTTGTTTGAGGTATATGGAGTGAGTTGTGACTAAATCTAAGGAGAAAGAAGAAGAAAAAAGTGAGTTTGAATGTGTTTTGATTGATCGAGTGTTAAATAAAGATAGCTTGTAGATGAGACTTGTATAGATCGTTAATTGTTAAAGTAGCGTATTAATTTCTGAGTAGATCATCAAACCTATCTTGAGACATCTTACAAAGGAGACCTATAGAGATCATCAACTATTGAGGTAGTGTACTGATTTGAGAGAAAACTACCAAAACTATTCCTAGGTAGCTTGTAGAGGAGACCTATACAAACAATCAACTGTTGAAGTAGTGTAATTATTTGTGAGTATATCATCAGAATTGTTGAGTTGATACATAGGTAGACCAATAGCTAAGAGGTAATTGAGAATGCATAGTTGGAAAAACTATGAGAGCCTCACTTTTCAGTCAACCCTAAGATCCGATGGAGGAGCATCCCAAAAACTATTGGTAAAAAATATTAAGGGCCTTTGGAAGGGGAATACACAATTAAGATGAATTTAGTTTGAGGGTAGTGCAAAGGGTTGCAAGACACTAAAATGCTTTGAATGGAATTTTCCCTTTTTGGCTTTATATTTGCATGTTCCTAGTTTGCATGCAAATGATGCATAGACATCTTTACTAGTACACATTATCACAATGGCTTTGAACATATTATATATATTTCATAACTACATCCCATTGGGAGCACATGCCAAAGGAAAATCTTACATGATGGCTCCTTGTAGTATCAATTGCATTATATGGATCCCTATTGATATCATTTTCAATGTTTTAAGTTTACTTTTACATATAGAATGTTGATGATACATACTTTGCGTGATCATTTTAGTTTCACATTCATCTCAAAGTGGAGGAAAAATATTATATTGAAATTTTCATGTCCATATCATTTTCATTTCATTTTGAACCCATTTAGATGAAAGTGTCTCAATACTTAAACATATTAACAAATGATGTAATTTTGTGCAAAGCAGCATTTTAACAAATGATTAATTTTATGCAAAGTCGAGCACATTTCCCCTTCACACACATCCATGCACTTTTATTTGTTAGCATAACTGATGCAGTGATGCTAAGTGTTGCATTGATGAAGATTGGTATAGATTTGATGACAGGTGAATCAGTTATTTGGTTGTCATTTATGTTAACTAATTGACTTAGTGTTTTCAGTATGTTACCTGATATTGTGTAAGTGAATCATGAGTTGCAGTATGTTTTTGAATTTTCTATTCTAATGGAAGTATATGTCATGTGTTGTGATGTCAACTTTTCCATTGCAACTTTTGATATGAAGAATTAAGTTGGTTATATTTGATTGAACTCAAAATGGGTAACTGCTAAAACTGTCAGTGATAGACAATAAGTGATTTGATTGTTATCTCAAATCGGTAAAGTATTTGGTGGAGCGTTCATAAGATATGATTTTCAAAAATTTCAAGATACTATGTTTGCGAGCATGACTCCTATTGTTAACTGGTACAACTAGTTTATTTGACTAGAAGCAGTGTTGACAGATTGAATAGGTAAACACGACAGAGTTCTTGAACAGGCTATGAAGATTTGTATATCAGTGAAGGAATTCAAAGTGGCAATAGGGTCGGTGATGATTTTCATGAAGTAGTAAGGTATTTCTATGATTTGTGAGACTTACTTGACATCACATTGATCGAGGTATGCGTTTGAGGAGGATTCTTCAAGAAGTTTCTTTTGGTCAAATGATTTTTTGAAAATGGCTTAGCTACCAAGGTAAAATCTCTGTAAGTAGACGCGGTCAGAGGAAAATGTTTTATGAGTGACTAGATACATTGTATCTTACCTATTGTGATCTAGATGGTTCATGTTTTAGATCTAGGGTTTATTTTAAGTCAGTGGAAGTAAATCTATATATTGGAAAGTTAAAGAAAAAGAAAGAGATTTGATTGTGAATTATAGAAGGATGTGGTGAAGGAGAAAGTATAGGAATCAAGTGTGATAAAGTTGTGGAAGAGTATATAGTATGAATATTTATTTCAGATCTTAACTGGTTTTGATCATGCAGAGGTAGTGCAAATTACACAGATCATTTTATCTATTGCTTTCTAAGCATTGTAATAGTGAAATCCCTTAATAGTATAGATCCTAGAAGGTATATATTGTAAATCCTCTAACTAAGTGGCATTCTAATTGAATGTTTTAAGCCCTCTAACAAGGATTCTCCTAACAGGGAAAAGATCATAATAGATCTAAAGGAAAATCCCTTAATCGGGTAACACCTAACAGTGTTTTGTAAACCTTTAACAAGTTAAGCTCCTAACAGGGCGTATTCCAGACAAGTACATATTTTGTGGGTGCCAACTCACACCATGGTGTTTTCCCATTCAGGTTTCCATGAGATAAATATGGTGTTTACATTGTGTGGTTGATTACTTGTGGATGTATGCATCAAAATTTTCACTTATGTTATTTGTTGTTGTATATTTTGGTGCATAAAGTTCAAAGAGGTTGAAATTGTTTTGTTGATTACTGATTCACCCCTCCCCTTTTAGTAATTAGACCTGTATTAACAATTTGTATTAGAGGTTTGGTTCCCTGATTATGAAGGCTTAATAGCTTAGGGAAAAGAATCAAAGATGTATAAGAAGGAAGCACCTAAGTTCTCTAAGGAAATTTCTCTACATGGTTAAGCAGGATGAAGTTGCATCTATCAGGTATTGGAGAGAAAGCATTGGATCATCTCACAACCAAGTATGGTCAACCTTATGGCATCCTAACTCCTAATCAAATAAAGAGAAAGTTGGAACATAACTCTGTAATAATATAAATTGCAAGTGCTCTATCTGAGTTTGTAGATATCAAGGAAATGGATAATGATAAAGATATGTGGTATAAGTTGGTAACAGTCCCTGTCGGTGATGTTCATGTTCAAAAAATAAAGGTAGACAATCTCAAAGGAAATTATGATGAAATGAGAATGCGGGAAGGAGAAAACATTGTTCAATATAGCAATAGGCTAAAGGAAGTTGTTTCTTTTATCAAAGGAGTTGGTGGTCAACTTGAAGAACATGAAGTGGTAAGTAGAATATTGAGAACCCTTCTACTATAGTATGCTATTAGAGTCTCTTCTATACAAGAACTACGACCTATCAATCCTACAAATGTGACTCTAGATTCTTTGATTGGAAAGCTTACTACTTTTGAGTTAAGTAACTTTGATAACAATATGCCTAGAGTAGAATTTGCATTCAAATCTTCCCTAACCATTGGTTCATCAAATAAAGGAAAGGAAGTCTCTAATAGTTTTGAAGGAAATCATGTCTATGATTCTATATTGTATGAGGAAAGACAACAAGAAGAGTTGGAAGTGTTTCTAGCAAGGAGATTACCTAGAGGAAATGAAAAGTACAAAGGTAAACTTCCCTTAAAATGTTTTTCATGTAACAAAATTGGTCATATTGCATCTAGGTCTCCTGACAATGATAGGAAGGATAATTTCAAGAAATTTAGGAACTTCAAAGACAAGAGTAAGAAGGCATGTTACCTAGCAGAAGATGGAGTGACTGATGAAGAATCAGATGGAAGAGATGATGAGGAAGAAATAGTTTTTGTTGCAGTCAAAGAAGAACCCTCAATCGGTGTAGATGGAGATAGTGAGGAAAAAGCATTGACTTCAATCATGAATTACAGTGGTGACTGGATAATGGATGGTATGTGTACACATCACATGACCGGTGACAAAAGAAAATTTATTTCAATGGAAGAATGTGATGGAGGAGCAGTCAGATTTGGTAATGGTTCTCCATGTGTTGTAAGAGGTAAAGGTTCAATAGCACTTAATGATAACACTAATTGTAATGATATTTATTGGGTTAACAGATTAAATTATAACCTCTTAAGTGTTGTTCATCTGAATAACAAAGGTTTTAGATTGGAATTTAGTAATGGAGTTTGAGAGATCTTAGGGACATCAGGAGATTTGACTGCTACTGGTAAATAGACTAGAGGTAACCTATTCCGATTGAACTCTACTAATAAACATTGTTTGTTTGCTAAAGTTGAAGACTGTTGGCTATGGCATAAAAGATTTTGTCATGTTAATTTTGATAATCTAGTAAAGGTCAGTAATCATAAATGTGTTAGAGGTTTGCCTACATTAGCTAAGCCTGACAAAGCTATGTGTAAGTAGTGTAAGTTGGGAAAGCTAATTAGTTGTGTCTTTACCAGTAAAGTATATTCATCTCAGAACATTCTTGACCTTGTACACACTGACTTATGTGGACTGATGAGAACAAAGAGCTACTGTGGAGATAAGTACTTTGTCTTGTTTTTTGATGATTACTCAAGAATGATGTATGTTATGTTTTTGATGGATAAATATGATGCATTATACATGTTTAAGGTGTATGAAGAAAGAGTTGAAAAAGAAACAGGTAAAGCACTCAAGTGTCTTAGATCTGATAGAGGATGTGAGTTTACCTCACATGAGTTCACAACATTTTGTGAAGAACATGGAATCAAGAGACAAAGGTCAGCACCAAGAACACCTCAGCAAAATGGAATTGCAGAGAGAAGGAACAGATCCATAATTGATTATGCAAGAACACTTTTGATACAAAAGGGCATGGCTCAAATCTTTTGAAGAGAAGTTGTAAGTGTTGTTGTTTATACTTTGAATCGGGTACAACTTAAGAAAGGTATAAACAAAACACCTTATGAGCTATGGTATGTTCATACTTCTAGTGTCAATTATTTCAAAAAATTTGGAAGAAAATGTTACATAAAGAAGGATGAACAAAATGGTAAATTTTATTCTAAGAGTGATGAAGGGACATTTATAGTGTATTCTACTAGAAGAAAATATTATAAGTGTTTGAACAAACATACTAAAAATATGATTGAAAGTGCCAATGTTAGAATTGATGAATTTTATGAGAAAAATGAGGAAAATAGCAAGAAGAAATTTGAAGACTATGACAGGTTTATTTATGTTCAACTGGTGGAGCCAGATAAAGTACCGCAAGTGACTGAAGTGATGAATGATGCACAACTTGTGAATGATGTTGAAGGTAACCATAGAAAAGAACCGGTACTTTGAAGGTATGTGAAACTTAATCATACACAAGATCATATTATTGGAGATAAAAATGTTGGAGTGATGACAAGGAGAAAGGTAAGAGAAAGAACTTGTCTGCTATCTGAATTAGGACCTAAAATTGTTAAAGATGCTTTGGAAAATGATGATTGGGTTATGGCTATGAAAGAATAATTAGATCAAATAGAGAAGAATAACATGTGGAGTTTAGTACCCAGACCTACTAACAAGAATGTTATAGGTACTAAATGGATTTTTATGAATAAGTTGAATGAGAAAGGAGAAGTGATCAATGTTAGAGCAAAAGGGCATATTTTCACTTATTAATTAAATCATTATTGATTTAATTATTCAATCACATTTTTATCTCTAGTTTACTTAAGCTAAACTTTAGGTGTGCAATAATTAATTCTTTTATTAATTATTCATGCAACCTAGGTTTCTCCACCTTCTGGTGTTCGCTCTCCTTTATAAGGATTGATCTCTTTGTAATTTGTATTCCCTCTTTGAATGAACATTTCATATTTTAGATCAATCTTTGTCTTGTCTCTATTCTTTTCTTTTGTAACGGGTTATTTGCATGGAGTGGATCTTGGTGATATAATTCTATGAATTCTAACATAGTATCACAGCCTTGCTTTTGTAGCCTATTCCTAATTTTTTGAAGGTTTTTGGAGCTTCGAGGGTTTCAAGTTTTTCAACGATTTTTGAGTGGATCTAGGGGAAACAATTCAAAGTACTTTGAGCATAAAACGACCTCATGGTTGAGCTCAAAACACCCAAAACCCCCTATTTCCATATAAGACATGTCTAATTTGAACATTGTTGACTTTTAAGGCAAAAACAATTTGCTTCTACAGCCTTGGCACACAAATCGAGAAAAAAAATTAAAAATATTTTAATTTTGGTGTAAATTTTTTACACTGCCAGTTAAATCACGGTGGGATATGTAGTGATATCTAGCGTCCACCGGCCCATCATTGAGTGGCCACCGAGCCAAAGTCAACTACAGTATGCCATCGTCGGTCCCCATCGGCTCCCACCGCGAGTCGCCTGACCCCCACCAGCGTAATAGCTCCTGCAGCCTCCTCGCCAGCACGACCGTCGCCCATGGGCTCACCACCAACGGAAGCCACCATGACCTGATTGTCGGCGCAGCCCCCCACTAGCCCCCTCTCGGCTAGCTCGCGGTCATGTGGGTGACCAGGTGCTGGGCCACTCAGCCCCCAAGGGCTTTGCAATTTTTTTGTTTTGTTGGATCTTTTTCAACCTAGCATTGGTTTTTTGGCTCTAACAGAAGCATACAGAGGTCATTTTTTGACTTCCTTATATCATCGGAAAGCTCTTTCCAAGATGAACATTTTGGTAGAGGTTTACTTTTCTGACTTTGTTGTTTCACTAG
Source organism: Thuja plicata (assembly GCA_018584345.1). Taxonomy (NCBI): domain Eukaryota; kingdom Viridiplantae; phylum Streptophyta; class Pinopsida; order Cupressales; family Cupressaceae; genus Thuja; species Thuja plicata. Next base: position 4,875,269 of record MU223621.1, read on the forward strand.
CCTTTTTGTTAGTCAAAGAGAGGACTTATTTTTCAGTTCTTCCAGGCCTCTAGAATGAGCATACAGAATCTATTTTTTCTCACGAACAAGCATCAAAAACTCTTGACGAACTCTCTTCAGATCTGAGACTTATTTTTGGATAAATTGATCAAATATTTTACCCATTCAGTCTGAAGAATTTATTTTCATGTTTCTTCTTCTAGCTTCTCAGTTGTATTGGGGTTTGGTTTCTCTCTTTGTGGGGGGTGTTTCTTTCTATTTTTCTGTCATATATCTCAGCAAAACCGGAACACTAAAAAAAAAACACAAAACACAAAACCTTATGCATCTTTTGTCTAGTTCTGAAAGATAACTAATAAACATGAAAGTAGTGCGATAATGGCATATTCAACATCAATTGACCTTCTCACTCCTCACTATTTCCATGTATGGAAATCCCATGTGACTCATCTTCTCTGATCATGAGGGTTATGGTCTTGTTTAGATACCATTTAGCTAGTCTTGACTCGACCTTTCGAGGTCATGCAACATAGGAATAAGATGGATGAGGCCATGGGTGTTCTTTCTCTACATGTTTCAGATAGTTTTCTCTTCCATCTTGATGGGTGTGATACCCCTCTTGATATATGGGAGAATTTTTAGATTCTCTTTGGCACAGACAATGAGTTCAGAGCGCTTCAGATTGAGGCAGAATTGACAGCTTTGGGTCCTGAGACATTTGCTTCTATTCATGATTTCTTCACTAAATTCAAATCTATCAGATCTACCTTTCAATGGTGTGGGAAGAATAATATGGATACAGAGTGCATTTACCTAATTCTTTTTAATCTTTGTGATCCCTTTCAAATATTCTCTTCTACCTTCCATTCTACCATGGATGCTTTGGGTCTGTGATTCAACATGCCTAAGTTTGATGTGTTTTGTGATCATTTGACTCGTGAGCAAGAAAATCTCTCTCATCTTGATTCTCTCACAGGATCAAATAACCATGCATTGGTAGATCACCCATCTTCAAGGAAGCCGGAGCATAAATAGATATCACCGACCATGGAGTCTAGGAAGGATTTTAGCTCTCAAAACTCATTTGGCCCACCTCCTCCTAAGGGGGGAAATCGAAGACAGAAAGACCTTAATGTGCTTATTGTACAAATCCCAATAATGATGAGTCTCATTTTTATGAGAAGAAGATACATGGATATGCAAAACAAATTTATTATTTGCAAGCTCTTCTTTAGAAGAGAAACAACATTAATATTCCTTCTTCTCCTTCTCACAGGTCTTCTTCTTCATCATCATTTCAGACAGATGGATGGGACAACGGGAAGGGTCATGCATTATGTGCAACTACTACTCCACACTCTTCTAGATGGCTACTATATTTAGGTGCTTCACACCATGGCATCTTCTTGGGATTTATTCTCATTTTGTTAGGCTTCTCCTACCCTACACATTTTGATGGGGAATAAAATTGTTATGAATGTATGTGGGAAAGGTTCTATTTACGTTGATGATGGTGCATTTCATGATGTACTATGTGCTCCATCTTTTTCCTCTAACCTTCTCTCTATTTATCATATTACTCATAGTGGGATAGAGAAGACAGTTGAGTTTACTCCAGATTCAGTACACATCAGAGACAGTGAGATAGGCAATATTGTTGCAATAGGGACATTTCATCATTCTTCCCACTTGTACTCCTCTCATTTTTGTCAACCATCTCCACTATAAGAGAATATCTCTCCTTTTTTACGAGAGCCTATTGAGGTGAATTTGGGTCACTTGAACTTATGTGTTGTTCCTGAGACCAGTGTTGTGACTTTTACACCTCCACCTCTTGTTGAGTTTACATTTATTCAGCATGATTCCTCTTCAGCATTACCTAACATCATCGCTCCATGCATTGAGCCACCTAGTCCAATTGTTGAGGACATATCAGAGGACATTCATCTCCTCTTAGATGATAGATTCAGTACATCTATTGGCCCGCCTTCATTGGAGATTCCATTACAGGAGTCTCATGCATTCTCTTTTGAGCATCGACTAGGTCTTCTAGTTTCACCTCACATTCAGAGGTTTCCTCTTCGTTGTCCCTTGCCTTTGTTTCTTCCGCATTAGAGCCACATTGGTTTGATCATTGACACCAGGGTTCTATCATTCTGGGGGGCTTTGGAATCTTGATCCTCTCTCATGGGGGGGTTGTACTTATGGTTTTGAGAGTCTCTTGAGCCTTTTTTTTTTACATTCTTTTTCCATCTCTTTTTGGAGTATATTTTTTTCCCATGTGGTTTTCTCTACTCCACTTTATAAAGATTTGGTTGTGATTAGGTACCTGATTAGGCCTTGTTGTCGGGACCCAAAAATTCATGCTTTCAGTAATTGTTTCTAGTTTTTTTATATTCTCCCTAAGTTTATCTTAAGGGGGGGTGTTAGAGTAAAAAGGTATTTTCACTTATTAATTAAAACATTATTGATTTAATTATGCAGTCACGTTTTTATCTCTAGTTTACTTAAGCTAAACTTTAGGCATAAAATAATTAATTCTTTTATTAATTATTCATGCAACCTAGGTTTCTCCACCTTCTGGTGTTCAATCTCTTTTATAAGGATTGGTCTTTTTGTAATTTGTATTTCCTCTATGGATGAACATTTCATATTTTAGATCAATCTTTCTCTTGTCTCCATTCTTTGCTTTTGTAACAGGTTATTTGCATGGAGTGGATCTTGGCGATAGAATTCTATGAATTCTAACAATCAGAAATAAGGAAAGGCTAGTTTGCAAAGGGTATCCACAAGAAGAAGGACTAAACTATGGTGAGACATTTGCACATGCTACTATACTTGAAGGTGTAAGGATACTTTTTGGCATATGTTTCTTATAAGGATTTTAAGGTATATCAAATGAATGTAAAGTCTTCTTTTTTGAATGGTGTGTTAGAAGAAGGAAGTATACATTGAACAACCTGAAGGATTTTCAAGTGAAAAAGGTAAAGACATGGTATGTAAATTGCATAAAGCATTGTATGGATTGAAGAAAGCCCCAAGAGCATGGTATGAAAGGTTGCATGCATATCTTATTCAGATTGGTTTCACAAGAACTAGTGACAATAGCAATGTATATCTAAAATCCGAAAGTGAAGACATAACATTGATTACTGAAATTTTTGTTGATGACATAATATTTGGTGGAAATGAAGCATTGAGGTCACTTGTAGAAGAAATGAGGAAGGAATTTAAAATATCCATGATAAGAGAAATCAAATTCTTTATTGGACTTCAAGTACAGAAGATAAAGAAAGGGATATATATAAGTCGATCCAAATGTGTGAAGGAGATTCTAAAATTTTTTGGCATGGAAGACTAAAACCTAGTGGGAACACCTATGGTCATAGGCTAGAAATTATCTAAAGAGGATGAGTCAAAAGAGGTAAATGAAACTTTATATAGATCCATGATCGGTAAATTATAGTATGTTGTGCACAGTAGAGCGGATATTGTACATGATGTTGGTATTGTTGCAAGGTTTTTATCAAACCCAAAGGACTCACAAATGGTTGCAATCAAGAGGATCTTCATATATCCCAAAGGAACTGAAGATTATGGCTTATAGTATGGTAAGGATGGAAACTTTTCTTTCAATGTGTTTATTGATGCAGATTGGGCAGGAAATGTTGATAATAGGAAGAGCACACGTGGTGGAGCATTCTTTCTCAGTGAAAGATTAGTCTCATGGACTAGTAAAAAGAAGAATTTTATTTCTCAATCTACTGCAGAGGCAGAGTATGTTGATGTTGCTCTTAATTGTCAGCAAGCAGTATGGATAAAACAGATTCTTGAGGGAATTCATGACAAGGTCACAGAACTAATTATTATCTATTGTGATAACACTATTCCAATAAACACTTCTAAGAATCCAATGATGTACTCGAAGACCAAGTACATTGCAATAAAATATCACTTTATATATTCACCAAGTCGTTACCAAAAGATACCTTTGAGTATCTTAGAGGTAGATTAGGGGTTATTTCCCTATCTGAAATTAAATTAGAGGATGATGATGATTGCATCAGTTCATATGTGTTTATCAAAAAATCATATGTATGAATTGATGTAGTCATGGACAACTCCATGGGGGAGAATTCTTAAGTATGATGTTGTAATGGAGTGATGAGGAGAGATCAAGCAATAATCAATAACTTGTACATAGAGAAGAATGAATGATTTGACAAACTTTGGCATTGTTATCAAAGGGGGAGATTTAATATGTATTTCCTACAGGGGGAGAATATGCATTTCATTAACAAAAGGGGATATTATGTATGCAAAAGAAGAACATAGACGATAAAGATGAAAGGGGGAGTATATGAAGATGATGAATCAGTATGACATAAGTGGAAATCAGAGGTACAGACCAAAGTGGAAACATTTTGCAGAAGTCAGTACAAAGATTGTCATCACAGAGACAGAGTGTGGTCATCAAATCAACAACGTGATATCAATTAGAATTCAAAAGTTAAGAGAAGATAAGAGTGTTGTCAAGGACACAACTTATGTGTTGTGTAGATAAGAGTGTTTCCATCAATGCCAAAGGGGGAGATTGTTAGCATGACTGATGTAGTGATGCTAAGTTTTTCATTGATGAAGATTGGTACAGATTTGATGACAGGTAAATCAGTTATTTGGTTGTCATTGATGTCAACTGATTGACTGAGCGTTTTCAGTATGTTACCTGATATTGTGTAAGTGAATCATGAGTTGTAGTATGTTTATGAAGTTTCTATTCTAATGGAAGTATATGTCATGTGTTGTGAAGTCAAATTTTCCATCACAACTTCTAATATGAAGAATTGAGTTGGTTATGTTTGATTGAACTCAAACTGGGTAACTGCTAAAACAGTCAATGACAGACATTAATTGATTTGATTGTTATCTCAAATCGGTAAATTATTTAGTGGAGCGGTCATAGAATATGATTGTCAATAATGTTAAGATACTATGTTTGTGAGCGTGACTCCTATCATTAACCGGTACAACTAGTTTATTTGACTGGAAGCGGTGTTAATAGAATGAACTGGTAAACAAGACAGAGTTCTTGAATAGGCTATGAAGATTTGTAGATCGGTGAAGGAATTTGAAGTGGCAATAGCATCAATGATGATTTTCGTGAAGTAGTAAGGTATTTTCGTGATTTATGGGACTTACTTGACATCACATTGATCGAGGTGTGCATTTGAGGAGGATTCTTCAAGAAGTTTCTTTTGGTCAAACGAGTTTTTGAAAACTCAACTACCAAGGTAAAATCTATGTGTAAGCCGACGCGGTCATAGGAAAATGTTTTATGAGTGACTAGATACATTGTATCTTACCTAATATTATATGGATCGTTCATATCTCAGATCTAGGGTTTATTTTAAGTCAATGGAAGTAAATCTATATACTGGAAAGTAAAAGAAGAAGAAAGAGAGTTGATTGTGAATTGCAAAAAGATGTGGTGAAGGAGAAAGTACAGGAATCAAGTGTGATCAAGTTGTAGAAGAGTATATAGTATAAAGATGTATTTCAGAGCTTAATCTTCTCATGCAGAGGTAGTGCAAATTACACATCATTTTATCTATTGCTTTCTAACCATTGTAATAGTGAAATCCCTTAACAGGGTAGATCCTAACAGATCTTTATTGTAAATCCTCTAATAATGTGGCATTCTAATTGAATGTTTTAAGTCCTCTAACAAGGTTGCTCCTAACAGGGCAAAGATCCTAACATATCTAAAGGCAAATCCCTTAACCGGGTAACACCTAACAGTGGTTTGTAAACCTTTAACAGGGTAAGCTCCTAACAGGGTGTATTCCATAAGAATACAGATTTTGTGGGTACCAACTCATACCGTGGTTTTTCCCATTTGGATTTCCATGAGATAAATATGGTGTTTACATTGTGTGGTTGATTACTTGTGGATGTATGCATTGAAAGTTTCACTTATATTAGTTGTTGTTGTATGTTTTGGTGCATAAAGTTCAAAGAGGTTGAAATTATTTTGTTGATTACTAATTCACCCCTCCCTCTCAGTAATTAGACATGCATTAACATTATTTCCTACCCCAATTACCCTATTCACATTCTTATTACACTCATTATATGCACAAATGACATACCTTCATGTACTTGATTGTCACATTATTTTAGCCTAATAATATGCATGGGGTGATCTTTGTTGTCACAAGGATGATCTTGTAGTGCTAGTCTTGACCCTTTCAAATTCAAAATTAAAATTTTTATTTTTATTTCTACCACAAAAACTTTTCCCTCTATGGTCCAACTAAATACAAACTTGTGAAATGTATTCATTTTAATCTTCCAAATATGTAAGAGCTATATTCAAATACCACTTACAATTCTCACTTCAGTTGGTTCAATAAAAATAATTTGTAATCACTCTTAAGAGCATACACATAATCGGAGATTATTTTATCTCATTTTTATACATTTTTGCAAGTTGACCTAGGAAAACATGTATCTTTATGGCAAATTAACAATCAGACCAAGGTAAAAGAAAAGGATGAAGTCACGCTCTACTTCGCCGCATTTTGTTGCATCTTCATCTGCCACGGCCTCCTCTGCCAAGTGTCATGTTGTGGTAGTGCTTCCCGTTTTCCCTGTTGTGGAATCCTCTACTGCATGCGTGGACATTTAAACTCAGGTTGTTGTTGGAGCCCTTCCTTCTCGCCCTGTCCCGTTTATGGATGTTGAGGCATTTGTGCATGTTGTGGGGGAGTCTAGTATTTTTTGGTGGGCTCTACCTCAGTACGAGTTGCTAGTTCCTCTCCTATGGTCTCAAAGGATCTAGGGGAGTATTTTTCAAAGATTGTATCCAAGTCTTCTGGGGCTGGGAAAGAACCTAGGGTTACACCTATTCCTGTGTGGATCTCTATCGGTTAAGCTTTCTTCTGAGGCTGAAGGGGATTTGGAGAACAGCACTGAGATTTTTAAATCTCATGGTCTAATTTGCCATTTTCGGGGATTCTGGCCTAACCTCCCCCTATTGCATTAATGGGTTACTCGCAAGTGGGAACCATTGATTTCAGGTACTGTTCATATCTTTCCCCTGGCAAAGGGGTTTTTCATTGCTAAGTTTGATATTGCTAAGGATAGAACCAAGGTCCTGTGTGATCATTTTTATTGCTGGGAGGATGACAAATTTATGCTTACGGTAAAACCCTGGCACCGAGATTTTATTGTTAGAGTACATAGTTTTCCTCACTTATTAATTATATCATGTTGATATTAATTATTAAGTTAGTCATACTCAATTTTTCACTTAAGCTTTCTCTTAGGTTAGCTTTTTCCCTTTTTTAGGGTTTCATTCACCTTTAAGGTTGAATGTTTGTAATTGTTTTTTGCATACTCTCTGAATAGATTTTGAGCTCTCACATTTTGAGCACAGAAGGGTTTCTATTTTTTCTGTCTTTTGCTTCATTCTTTGTAGCAGGTATTTTGCATGCAGATTGGTCTTGGAAGTCGAAGCTGTATTTATCAGTTTCTACATGGTATCAGAGCCATTTTGCTGCTGCTTGTTCGGGTTCCTTTGAAGCTGTGGATCAAGCATCTTTTTTTCTACTTTTTTCTGTTGTTTTTATTGGATCTGGGGAGTCTCATTTTTTTTGGTGCACTTTGGGAAAAAACCAACTTCACAATTGCGTCCGGAAGGCCCAAAAACCCTAGAATCCATATAAAACATGACCTATTTGGCCTCCGGAGCATCTGGGAGAAATTTTTTTCCCTACTAGGGTCGTACGGGCACAGAAATCGAAAAAAATCAAAAAAAGCGTTTAAAATTAACGCCTCCAGCATTATTTTGTGCGCGCCACTAGCGCTCAGCCCGCGTGCCGCCCCGGCCTGTGCGCCGCCCCCGGCCCGCGCACCACCATCCTGCCACCGCGCCGCCACCGGCCACCGCCGCGCCACTCGGCCGCCACCTCCGCTGGCACCGCCACCCACCGGCCGGACGTCCCGTGACGGCCATACGGCCGTCAAAATTATTGTCGGGACTGTGTTTTTCCAGTGACCTTGTATTTTGGGGGTACCTGTGCCTTTTTGGCTCTACAGGGCTCATACGGACTCGGATTTTCGACTTCTATATATCGTCGGAAAGCTCTTTCCGAGCCTGTCACTCTCATCCAGGTCTCAATCCCTGATTTTGCCATTTGCTTGCCAGATTTTGCAATCAAAGATGCACCTTCTTTTGTGCTCCTGTTCTGCTTCAGAAACTCAGGTTTTTCTCTGGTTCTTTGTATTTTTTGCTTCTTTTTGTGGTGTACGGGAGTTAGTTTGATAGTGTGTGGGGAGGTGCATATTTCTTTCTGCATTTTCAATTCAGAAAGACCCTTCTTCTTCCATCTTATTCTCTCAATGTCAGACACATCCTTTGTCGTTCTGACTCCACATAACTACCACACATGGAAGCCACAAATGACCAGAACCCTCATGTCACGAGGTTTATGGTCCTGCCTGGATGTGGCTCAGCCTGTTCTACCGAGGCCTTATGAGGCTCTTATGCACAGGAATATGATGGATGAGGCAATGGGCCTCATTGCCCTGAACGTTTCAGATGGGTTTTTCCACCTGGATGGTCTGACCACACCTAGGGATATGTGGGACAAGTTTTCCACCTTGTTTGGCACAATAAATCAGTTCAGGGTCCTCTAGATAGATGCAGAGTTCACCTCCTTGGTACCTGAATCATTCACCAGCATTGAGGACTTCCTGATGAAGTTCAAGTCTCTTCGATCTATTTTACAGGTTGCCGGAAAGACGAAGTCAGATGATGAGTGTATCTTCCTGATACTCTCAAAGCTTCGTGGTCCTTATCAGATTTTCACTTCTA
>MU223621.1:4885457-4901346 GCA_018584345.1 Thuja plicata
CTCATGGCTTTGAGAGAGTCTCTTGAAGTCATCCTTTGTCTTTTGCTTGCTTTTATATCTCTTTTTGGAGAGGAGTTTTTCCCACTGGGTTTTCTCCTTTGTCTCCGGTTTACAGAGATTTCCTTGTTTTGGGTACCTGATCAGGCCTTGTTGCCGGGAGCCTTTTTCCTGCTTTCATAGCTGTGCTAGGTTAGCTTACCTCCTGAGCTTCGCTTAAGGGGGGGTGTTAGAGTACATAGTTTTCCTCACTTATTAATTATATCATGTTGATATTAATTATTAAGTTAGTCGTACTCTATTTTTCACTTAAGCTTTCTCTTAGGTTAGCTTTTTCCCTTTTTAAGGGTTTCATTCACCTTTAAGGTTGAATGCTTGTAATTGTTTTTTGCATACTCTCTGAATAGATTTTGAGCACAGAAGGGTTTCTGCTTTTTCTGTCTTTTGCTTCATTCTTTGTAACAAGTATTTTGCATGCAGATTGGTCTTGGAAGTCGAAGCTGTATTTATCAGTTTCTACATTTATTCCTTCAACAGAAGTCTTTAGTAAGATCCCTATATGGGTTAGACTCCCTAATCTCCCTCTTCATCTTTGGCATGACTTTGTCCTTGAGGAGGTGGGCGAGGCTTTGGGAGATTTTTTGATGCTGGCGCTCACGATTCCTACAACATTTACCATTCTACTGTTGTTGGCATTTTAGTTGATATTGACACTTCGATGGGTCTTCCAGCTAAAATCAAAATTGAATCAACCTTAAGATCATGGATCCAGCAGCTTGACTATGAGGGTATTCCCTTCAAATGTCGTAATTTCTTTAAAATTGTTCACATCTCTGCTCAATTTGGCTTAGATATCAAGAAAAAGAAATCAGCTCCTTCTTGGTGGAAGGGTGCTTCCACAAAACATTATACTGCTATGAAAAGTTCCTCTATATCTGGGATGAAGGATGATCATGTTCTACCTCTGACTGTCCCTGCTGGGTCTTTGGTGGTTGTTGGTCTGGTTTCTGAATCTATTGTTGTTGTTTCTCCTGGTTGTTGTCGGGGCTAACGTTGGCCCTGGGATGGAAGTGTTGCTGGAAGATTCTCTTCCTTTGTTGGGTGTTGGTTCTTTAGCTTTGGTTCTGAAAATCAAGGTTGCATTATTTGTCGAACCAAGTCCATAAATGAAGGGCATGTCTATGGTCATTGATTTGACCTTAGTCTACAAAACCCTAACAACAAAAATTGGATTATTTAATTTCAAGACAAGTGTATCTCTAATATACTTTGATCCAAATCTTGAGACATCAAATATAATGCTACTTAAGTTCTTGTGTGAAAGGAAGTTGAGATGCAAAATATATTTCCAACACTAATCTAATCAAGAGAGGATACAAAAAAAATATCTTTAAACCGTTAAATGTTATAGTTTTAGATGCACAATAAATTAATTACAAAGTAAACGAATGCAAACCATAACATCATGATTTATGTGGGAAAAGCCTTTCAAGAAAAGGCCCACACTCAAAAGCACAAAGTTCAATTGTATTATCTACAACAATAGTTACAATTAATACACATAGCCAATACTCTATAGGAGTAATCACAACAATAAAGAATCCTGGAGTAATTCTGGCAACATAATGATGTCTAAAAAAATCTTCAATCTCTCGTACAAAATGAGCTAAGGCACCACACATTTATAGACACTCCAACATGAAGAGTAGATGCCAACCTTGCCCCAAAAAATCCAACTCACACCTGAGTGCGAAGAAGAGTCCAATATGACATGTTGTCATAATCAAGACTCGGTGAAAATAACAATCTACCAGTTCAACACTTGTAAACTCTGTCAATATCTCAACTTGCACATAAAAGGCATCTGACACAGATGTTATGCACAACATTACTCCAAATGGCATGCAAAATGTTAGCCCTATCCTAGTATGTCATAACTGAACAATAAATGACATACATGAGATACAATTGTCCCCTACCATGTCAACTTAACATACCACACACCTAGATATCCCTCCTATAGCAAAATCAGTATCCTTGACATGTTTGGTGCCTAAAATGTGTGATGGATGCCAATTGCAAAAAGTGACTCCTAATTCTTGCACCAAACTAGTGTTTGACATGGTCATGCTAGGAATAGCAGCATGTCATAATCCCAACATAGCTCACTCACTCAACTAATGACACAACACACCAAAATAGCCAAAAATATAGATCGTCTAAAGTGAAGGCCAAATTCCCTAAAAAAATAAGACCTTTGTAATAGCCATCACTTGTCATATAGGATAACAACTCACCAAGAGGTCTCATAAAATGATATACATCAAATAATCAAACTAATGCAAAGAGGCACCTTAAACCCAACATCATGTACATATTTAACCATAAGGGCCCGTTTGGCAGCTGGAATACCATATCATGGATATGGTCAATTCAAGAAGATGTTGTATATTCAGGAAGATGCTTATCCTCAAAATGAAATCCGGAATATGGTCTGACCCGTTTGGTTCACCTGGAAGATGAATGAGAAGATGCATTAAGGAATTTTAATTCTTTATTTTTTAATTTCTTTGAATATGGTGTATATATGTGTGTATATATACACACATGCACACATGTGTATATATACATACATACATGTGTGTATATACACATGTATATATATGTGTGTATATATATATACACATGTGTATGTGTATATACACACATGTATACACACACACGTGTATACACATACACACATTTGTGTACATATAAACACATACATGTGTTTTATACACATACATGTGTGTGTATACACACGTGTATATACACATACAAGTGTGTATCCATGTATACACATACACACGTGTATATATATACACATATACACGTGTGTATACACATATACACACATTTATGTATATATACATACATATACACACGTGTATATATACACACATACACACATTTATATATATATACACATATATACACACATGTGTATATACACACACCATACATGTGTATATATAGACATATACACACACCATACATGTGTGTATATATACACACATACATGTATGTATATATACACATGTATGTATATATACACGTGTATATATACACACGTGTATATATACACACATGTATATATACACACATGTATATACACACATGCGTATATACACATGTATATATATACATCCTTATAGCAATATAATATACATCTTTATAGTCACGGATCTCATGAAATATTAAATTTGCTTTTGTAAAAATTGGAATTGGAATTCGAAATTCCAATTCCACCTATTTAGGTGGAAGATGATATTCCCATTTTGGGGGCAAAATGAGAATTTCGGAATTCCAATTCCGTTTTTTTTCAAGGACCCAAACATGAAATTTGGCATTATCCAGAATTAAATAATGCCAATTCCGGTCCAATTCCTGCTACCAAACGGGCCCTAAGTGTTTTTATTTATATTCCTGCATTGAAATTGGGAAAAAAAAACATCAGATTACAAATGCTTAAATTCCCTGATTATTCTAGATTTAAGAGTGCTTTCTTTTCCTTTAAAATATATGGGCATTTTTTATTTAATGCAATAGCTTTTGGCTTAAACCTACTAGGATTCATTCTCCTAAGGTTCTCCACACGAACTTAAAACATAAGATTAAGACGTGTGAGGACCTGAACAGAGTTATTTTTGTACAGCCAGGTTGGATGAGGTAGCATACTAATTTTAATTAGAGAATGATTCCTATATAATAAATAGTGCGGGACAGATCACGAGAAATATGCAATGCACACAGATGATCCATAAGTTGAGGTGAAGAAGATAAGAGCACATCACATGGACTCTACCCCACCATAACTCCCACTCATATCACACAACTCCCTGCTCAACCAGACTAAGGCTAAATTGTTTACTCATCTTTCCCCTGAAAAAGGTCCCACGTTTATTATTGGGCAAGGTAGAATGAAGGAAAGCAGAAAGGCTGCTGTTATGTCATTTTCTTTGCACATGCCACCTCTCCAACCTTAAACAAACTATTTCAGCCACCAAATTATTCAGATGATTTGAGTTGCTCAATTTTTGGGCTAGCGGTTAGCTATAATTTCATCGTGATCATGTAGTCAGATGAAGATTATATACAACTAAGAATGAAAGATGTATAAAACTAAATAACAAATGGATATTACAAACAAGCTGTGCTCTTCCATCAATCATGCTCTCTTCTATCTGCACCAACTCCATCCAATTTGGGGATAAAACCAATGAATTCTAACCTCCACGATAGGGTGATAACTGGGCTCACCGTAATATACAGTCTATTCAACTGTGGGAATTACATAACAATATATAAACTCTAATGCATAAAAAGCTAAGCAGAATTAGGAGAAATCTTTTGAAATAAAACATTTAGCTACTGTCAAACAAAGATTTACAGACTACCCAGCATTCTTTAATGTTGAAAGAATTGAAAAAAATTTAGGTTAATATCAAGTGACTTCAAGTAGAAGAGTAATTTATTATTTAATAGATTGTTATCTAAGCGAGCATTGTTTCTAATTCAATTATGTATGATTCTTTCATCAATATTTCAGATCTTTCAGATCTCACTCTATGATAATGATTTATAATGATCCATCATTAAGATGTGAAAAATATCTTAAATGAAAAAAAAGTGTGAAGGATTTCTGTTTATCCCATCATTAAACATTAAAATTCATCTTTGAACATACAAAAATACGTTAATACATCTTTGAGCACATTCGAGAGCATCATTCATCTACCAAGCAAAAATTGAATGCTTTCAACAGGAACAGTAAGCATGGTAACATGCCCAGTTATAAGTCTAAGAAGCATTTAAAACAAAAGCTGATAACGAAGTTCGGAAGAATCTAAAATCAGAACCCTACAAAATCTCTATACATGTGCACCAAAGTCACTTCTCTTTCTTGCTATTTCCTCTCGGTGATGAATCATAATTAAATCACAGCAACCTTCTTTTGCTCTCAGAATGATTAATTTCTTGTGTCATGTAATTATGGAAACAGAGACTTAAACTGGTAAAATAAACGGCTCAAACACTATGTTTACCAGCAGTAAAGTTAAACATCTCTAAATGGGAAGTGACTACTTGCGTAGGATTCAGAATCCAGAACAGTTTTTTTTACCAAGGGCATTAAAATCTACACTCGCCTTCCCCCAAAGTTTTGTTCTTCTGAACCTTTGTGAATCGACTTTGTCTACTTCGTCAATAACGACTAATTTTAATGTCTTCCAAACTAAATATTTGGAAATAGTTTTTGACACATGTTAATTAGCGCAAATCCATTGTTCGATTTCATCGCCTCAAATTCATTATTAAATTGGGCAATACGCCCAAATAATTTGAATTCCGGAACGAGTTCAACTCACCTATCCAACCAAGGATCATCATGTAAAATCCAAGGAATCATTAGTACAATAATACGCATGGATCCAGGGTTCACGATTGTTCATGAATACGCCCCAAATCTCCCAACCCAAATTATATTTTAAAATATTACCATAAATTTGAGTTTTGCGGGATTTACACGCTGTTAATAATAAGCTTCACTCAGAGTTTAGTATTTGAGAAAGTTCCACTTTGTAACGAGTCTACTACCTTCTTTAGGTTTTAATTTTGTAAGGCTTTATTCTTTGATAATAACCAGCGGATATTGGCCCCCAATACATAATCCTATAGCCATACCTTCCTAATTCAATCTTATGTGACAATCAGAAGCAATAATTCAGAGCCAAAATTTGTCACTCTTCTGATTTGAGTCCTTTATATAGGATTTTCTATTTGTTAATAACACGCCTACATTGGCTCCCAGAAAGCAAATCTACAACCACAATCCATGGTCAAAATTATCGGTCTCTCTTCAGATTTAATTTTTGTGGGATTTTATTCTTTTGTTAATAACTAGCCTATATTGGGCCACCACCCAGAAAGTAAACCTATGAATCACCCTAATCTACTTCTGGCATTCCAGAAAGTAAACCTGTGAATCACCCTAATCAACATCTGGCCTCCGAGAAAGTAAACCTATGAATCACCCTAATCTGCACCTGGCATCCCAGAAAGTAAACCTGTGAATCACCCTAATCAACATCTGGCCTCCCAGAAAGTAAATCTGTGAATCACCCTAATCTACATCTGGCCTCCCAGAAAGTAAACCTGTGAATCACCCTAATCGACATCCAATCCAGAACATAAGTTAACAGCCGTAAAGAATAGCCCAATACATCAACATAAAAAGCTAGATAGGAAGACTAAAAGTTAACACAAATTCCAGCTTCTATAGATATAGTCACACCTTCATATAGCTTGGAAGCAAACACTATCAATCCCATATTTCAGATACTTCTCCATCGGTTCAGAAGAGAATATCAATCCTATTATCCCCTAAAGCACAGAAGATTTCTTCTGGATAATCAAGACAGCCAGATACCACCCATTTTCATCCGTAACAGACAATTTAAAATGTAAATATGGATTTCAAAACCAAACTCTGATTAAATTGCTATTAATATAAACAACAGTACATAATCCATTAACATAAAATTTTAAGAAATTGCTGTTAATCTAAACATTGGTACATTTTCCCCAATTCGGTATAGATCCAAAACCAGGTTCGAATGAAAGCTTGTTGGATAAAATCGTCAACAATCAATTTTTAGAATTCAATATTAATTTCAAAACCCAGCTCTAATGAAATCTTGTCGTAAATTCATCGCCGCCAATATAATTAGAATTTGATCAAACCATTGATCATCCAAACAATAAATAAGCAATGATCCGATTGCATTCAATTATAGCCCCAAACTACAACAGATATTAGCAATCTCCATAGCATTCAATTATAACTATACAAACTCTCACCAGCAGAAATCAGCAATCTCAATTAACTTATTTTTAGAGAAGGATGTAATTTGCTTGAATGGATGATGGCAAATAAACTTATTACCAGATAACCAGCCATAGAATCTATCAATACCACAAAAATTCAAAGAGCAACGCCATTTTGAAGGGTTGACCAGTAAATTCAATCCTCCACACACACAGAAATAAACAATCAATTGACTATAGATTTGTTCCAAAGTGTTTCCACAAACACATGAAAACCCAACCAATGAAAAGCAAGTGAAAATTTGTTCACTATAAGCATAGGCATAACCAGCATAAATTCGCCCCCGTCACATAAAGCATATCTTTCATATGAGCGAGGAAGCTACATCTGCATAAGCATTTCATCCAAACCCTAGATAAAAGGTCACACTATCCCATCAAACCCCATCCCAAACAGAGAATACACATATGGTTTTGCAGATACCCCATACCATCTGTAAAAGAAAATTATTACTGCTTCACTGCAAACCCCTTCGGTGAACAACAACCATTAATATATTCTCGAAGAGAGTTTTATGGGGTTTCAATAACAAAGACAAAGCAAAGGCAACTTTTCAAAACCTCTGAACTTTGTCGGCCTTAACGATGGGGTTTGCCTTAGCAATGGCCTCACGGCCGGCCACCTTGTAATCGAAGGTACAGTTGTGCTTTTCAGAGTACCTGTGAATCCCGCAGAACAAATCGCCACAGCGGCACTTGAACCCCGTCAGTCCGACCCTCTTCCCGCACGAAAAACATCTGTTCTTTTTCGTCTGTGTCGCCTCAGATTGAAAAGCCGCCACCAAAGCAACGCTCGAAGAAGGGCCGGAAATCTCAACCGCCATGTCATCGGATCGAGACCCTACAACGCCAACCTCAGGTCTGAGGATCGAAACCCCAGAAAACGGCGATATGGGCGCTGTATTAACATTTAGTTGCACAGATTCGTTGTAGCACTTGGAGCAGAGGTTCATGGTGGCCGGGCTGCCGAAGAAGCCACAGTTATTTACACAGGGCTTCAGGCCTTCCGGAACCTGGCACCCCATCTCCTCCTTCTCTCTATTTTGTGCCATCTCGGCTTTAAATCCCAAAACAATAACACAGACGAAACAAAACCCTTAAAAACAAAGCAGAACCCAGATGATCTCTTTCACAAAGAATACTCTGACCAATTTCTTTCAAAAAAACAGCAATACCCAGATGAACTTCTGATCAAACCTCAAATCTTTTGTTCACAGACGCTGCTTCGCAAAGGCAGGGGATCGAACCCGGGTACAGAGGATCCAAGGGATTGTGAAACTTTGAACTGGGGATGTCTCGAGCTGGGGGTTTTATGGGACTCTTAGCCGCGAAAAAAATCAACCATGGTCGGCAGATCTTGGGAAAATCCCGCAATCCAACCGCGTACAGATTACCTACTCGGCCCCCTGAATTGCCTAAGCCCCATGTGACCGTGTGCTTGTAACTTTTCCTTATGGCCGCCTTCTCTGACCCCGAGCGTGTGAGCGTACGTCATGTCAGTTTCTGCCTACGTGGCGGATAGACGACCCCGCCACGTCGGCAGTGACTCGGCGTAACGGCCGCCCCTGCCCTTTCCCCGATCCCGTCGAAACCACGTCGTGTATTGCAACGTCTCTCCCACGGCTCGTATTAAATTTAATTTCACCATTTATTTTATGTGGTGTAAAGCAAAAGAAATTGGTATTTCTTTTTGAGTATTTTTTGTTTGTTTGTTAAAAGAATTTGTTGGTAAGATGCCTTGGAGCGCACTAGGGGATAGAGAAAGGTATTTTGAGCGGCAAAGAAAGGGATTGAAAGGCAACCCTCGAATTGCTGACCGACATGGGGGGGATTATGGCCCCCTCATTATTGCCTTTTTCTTCTTTTGTTTATTTTTGGGTGCCTTCTTTTGTGGAGAGCAGAATTCTATTTTTATTTTTCTCTAAATTCATATATGTGAGGTTACAATTGGGGATCTTATTATTATCACCTCCCAAATGTTATATTATTGATATTAGATTTCTATTCTTGAGTTGTTTTTACATTTGATTGTGTACTTTTTTTTAGTATCAATGTTTCACATCACATCACATTTTCTCACACATCACCATGAGCACGTTACTGTGTTATATATTCAAACAAAAAAGAGCTTATTATTGTGAAAAAGATTATCATTATTATGTATGGTGTTTGAAATAAGCATATATGATCATGGGACTATTATTTTGACCTTAAAAGATGTTCTTATAAAGGACCTTATATACAAGAAGGTTCTATATTTGTAAGTGCATTTAGAAATTAAAGAGTTATTAGTATTTAAATATTATTAAAAAAAGACATAAATAAAATAATATATTATGTGATAATATTTAGGCTCTTTAGAATGACATTATTTTATGTATAAGTTATGGACCCCTCTTGCCCTGTTGTATTAAAAAAATTATGGACAAAAATGAGTTTTACTATTGTGAAAAGGATTATCATTATTATTTATGGTGTTCGAAATAACCAGATTTGGTCATAGGTCCATCATTTTGACCTTAAAAGATGTTCCTATATAGTGGATTTGTTGGGTATTGTAGAGGACCCAACATTAAAGAAGGTTTTATGTTCGTAAGTGTGTTTAGAAATTAAAGGATCATTTTTTACTGAAAAACTATCAAGTGTATCTTTTTATAATTAGTATTTAAATAAAAAGTATTCGTAAAATAATAAATTATGTGATAGTATTTAGGCTCTTTAAAAATACATGATCTAATGTATATGTCATGGACCCCTCTTTTCCTTTTATATTAAAATGTCCTTTGATAATTGCTTTAAATAAAAGGTCTTCCACATAATATAAATGTTTGCGATGAAAATTTAGTTTTAGTATATATGTTTTTTTGTTGGAAGGATAAGCATTTCGAAGCATTTTGCAATCTATCAATACGAAGTGTTCCACACATACAAATAAGTGACTTGATTTGCCTTAGCAATAAGGACTAAAGGATATATAGCCCACCAAATCCGCTCATGACACAATCCCAACCCTTTTTTCTGTATAGTGTCAAGCCTTTGCATTTAGTGAAACTTGATCACTAATAGGCTTAGGAACGTATTATTACTCTTATTATATAAATTTAGTTTCTTAACACGGCTCTACATAAGCACAAAAAATACACCCATATAAGGTGTCAACTATTCAATTAACCCTCTTATAAGACAATGAAAAGCTAAATGTCTAAGAAAAAAATGAAGAGGTTATTCATTTTCTAGCTTTATAGAAGTAATATGGCACTTTATATCAACAAAACACTATATTTGTTAGTAAGAAAATGAATATTTATAATAGCTAGAAATAACCAAGCAATACAACTCATTCATTTCGATTGTATCACTTTCCAACAATTTTTTTTTTAAATCGTTGAATGAATTGTAAGTAATCTATGGACCTCATTCTTACAAATGTAAAATAAATTTTTAAAACTATATTTTTATTATTTAACCTCTTCCCTTATAATGTGAGGTTAGCCCAACTATAAATCAATTTAACTTCTAAACTCTTTGTCATTAAAGAATATTTTAGAACATTAATATACTATGATCCACTCTTGTATCACATTTTTTAATATAGCACTTGCACAGGAGGAGGAGCAGGAGCGTGACCTGTAAAAGTACAAACCTGTGTCACACTTTTATAAAGGAAAAGGTCAACAACATGCAAATTGTTCAACTTTAACGACTTAAAAGTGGCATTTGTGTTTAGAATTTGAGGATGATGTAAACTGATGAAATGTGTAAAATTGGATGAAGTTTATGCCTATAATTTTTTAACAAAAAATTTGAACAAGAATAGACATAGTTTTATAATTTTTGAAGTCTAGTTTTTAATTGTTGAAAACTGCTAAAAATCTGGGGTCTAGCTCCCACCAAACAAGTATATGCAAAATCTCCAATCAAAAGGTAAAACTATTCGGAAGGAGGAAGATATCATATCTGAAATGTTAAGATACTTCTCTGAGTTGCTTGCGAAGGATAATAATTTGAATAGACCTAATCAGGATGAAATTCTTAATGCCATCCCTAAATTGGTTGATGAACCTTCTAACAAAATGCTCCAAGCTATTCCTTCGAATAAGGAAATCAGAAATGTTGTCTTCTCTTTCGAAGGAGAAAAATCTCCTGGCCCTGATGGCTTCCTTATGTTGTTCTTCTAGCAGTTCTGGGATATTATTAGTCAAGATGTTCAGGCTGCTGTTAAAGAATTCTTTGGTTCTAGATGTCTTCTCGGGGAATTAAATGCAACATTCCTAGTTCTGATTCCTAAAAAACTAGGAGCCAATACAGTGGAATAATTTAGACCTATCAGCCTGTGCAATTCTCTATACAAGATTATGTCTAAAGTTATTACCTCCAGACTGCTCCAATTGCTCCCGAATATTATTTCCCCTAGCAAAATGACTTTGTTCCTGGGAGACAAATCCTTGATTCTATCATTGTGGCTCATGAGAATATCCATTCTCTGGAAAAGGCTAAAAAATAGGGCTTCATGGTGAAACTAGACCTATCTAAGGCTTACGACAGAGTCGATTGGCATTTTCTACAAATGGTGTTGTCTTCTTTTGGCTTTAACAAGGAGGTCATCAAAATTATTATGCAACTTGTAACTACTGTTTCTTCATTTGTCATTGTTAATGGGGGTTCCTCTACTTTTTTTAAACCTACCAGAGGGTTAAGACAAGGAGATCCTATCTCTCCTATCATCTTTGTTATTCTTGCTGAGTGCCTTGGGAGGTATATCCATAAGATGGTGGAAAAAGGGGAAATAAATGGTATTCAACCATCCTCAGCTAGACTCATTTTCTCTCATGAGCAATTTGTGAGCAATTTGTGGATGATACACTTATCATGGGAGAGTCGACAATTAAAGAAGCCATAAATCTAAAGAAAGGTCTATCTATCTATACTGAGGCAACTGGACAGCTTGTCAATTGGGCTAAGAGTTCCATCTTCTTCATAAATACTCCTGAAGAAAGAAAAAAGAAAATGTCTACTATTCTTGGTTGTACCATTGGGAAACTCCCTTCATCTTACTTGGGATTACCCCTTTTCTCCAATCCTCTGAAAAGTTTTTGGCACTCTCTAATTGACAGATATAACAATAAATTTGTTGGTTGGAAAGGGGCGCTTCTCAGCAATGCAGGAAAAATCCAATTACTGAAGTCTACCCTTCAGAACCTCCATGTTTATGCAATGAGCGTATTTAAAATTCTCCATAAAATTAATGAAATTGAGAAAATTCATAAAAGATTCCTCTGGTCCGGGGTTGCGGAAAAGAAAAGAATGAGCCTTGTATCTTGGGAAAAATTTTGTAAGCCTAAAAAGATGGGAGGTTTTGGGCTGCGAACTATTTAAAAAGTTAATAAAGCCCTCATGGATAAACAGCTGTGGAGGATTTATGGAGATCAAAAAGAGTGGAATTCTATCATTAAAAGTAAGTATCTCTTTCTTAATAGTTCTTTGGAGGACTTTATAGGGGAAGACAACAATACTAATGGTTCCTTCATCTGGAATAGTATAAAATCTACCAAAGACCTGATTGTGAAAGGTAAAAGATGGAAGTTGGGAGATGGTTGTAGAATTGATTTCTAGGATGATGAATGGATCCACTCTATGCCTCTGTCCACCAATCAAGACTGGAAGCAAATTATTGAAAGAAGCAAATATTCTATTGGCACAAAAGTTACTAATTACTGGCAGGACAACAACTGGAAGAATCTGGGAGAAATTGATGTTAGTCTCATTCCCCTCCAGCATGAGCTTCAGACCTGGTACATAAAAGATAACATTCGAGATTTGGTTGTGTGGAATCCTACTTCTGATGGAAAGTATACTGTGGCCTCTGTTGTTAATATTATTTCTGATAAAGAGGAAAGGCCTCCTTTCTCTTTTGTGTGGTATAAAAATCTCATACCTAAAATCAATTTCTTCTATTGGCTCTTAATTCAAAATAAACTGCTGACTCTTGATAACCTCTCTAGGAGGGGTATAAACATTGTTAATAGATGTAGTCTTTGCTTTGAAAACTCTGAATCTTGTGATCATATCATGCTCCACTGTCCTTTCACTCGTAAAGTTTGGGATATCATCTTTAGAAAATGGCATATCTGTTGGTGTTTTCCTTTTGTTTGGCAGGATTTTGTTGCTCAATGGAGCTACCCACCTCAGAAATTTATTGATAAAGATCTTTGGTTCCTTATCCCTCCTCATGTGTGTTGGAGAATCTGGAAAGAGCGCAACAACAGAATTTTTAGAGAAAAGCAGGCATCTTCTGAAGTGGTAGGAAACCAAATTTGTAGGGCGCTGGAAGAAAACTTCTCATCCTTTAAACCTGAGTCTAAATTAGGTAAAAGGGAAAGTGACAGTAATGACAGTCATATCAATCAGAGATCTTTGGCAATTTGGACTTCGCCCCCTGAAGGCTGGGTTAAAGCTACTTCGATGGGGTCGCGAAGGGCAACCTGGGAACTGCTGGAGGAGGTGGCATAATAAGAGATCATAATGGTAATTGTGTCAGTGCGATAGCCTCTCCTTTGGGAATTCAATCTAACCATAGAGACGAAGCTATGGCTTTTCTCAACATTATTTTGTTGGCAGAGGAACTAGGCTATGAGAAAGTCTGGCTGGAGGGAGACTCCTTAAATATTATTAATAATATTAGAGGCAAGAGTAAGGCATCATGGAATATTGAACATATAATTGCAAATATAATTAATGTGGCCTTGAATTTTACCTCCTTTTATGTTTCTCGTAGTTTTTGAGAAACTAATCAAGTGGCTGATTGTCTAGCCAACATTGGTGTAAAGAATGATGTCACATGCAAGTGGCATGGGAATACAAAAATTAATAATGAGGTGGAATTATTACTCAATTATGATAGGATTAATCATAAGACAGGTGAGGTCATTTGCATTAATCATTCTGATTAATGATGATCTGATTAGGGGTACGACGACGGCATCAAGCAATGTGAAGCATCAAAATAATGATGATTCACTTAAGTCGCAAGTTTTTTGGGACATCATTAAGTACTCTATGATTGTGAAAATCTGTATTCACTTTGAGCTGAGAACTAATATGAAACAAAATAGTGAAAGAGGCCGAACTACAGAGGAAGAAGATATGGGAGGAGATTTGAAGAGAGAAGAACCTACAAAGTGTAAATGGAGGGATGAAAAAGAGGTGTGGAGCAAGCTTAAGAAGGGTAATGTTCACAGATATTTAAAGCATCTCCATGGAAATTACAAGGAAGTGACAAAAGCTTTTGTTAATGGCTGGGAGAATGACACTGTGAACATTTTGGGCAAATCTATCAAGCTCACTCTAGATCGTCTTGCAGAAATAATGGGTCTTCCGTTGGAGGTGATGCATTTTCTGAAAGACAAAAAAGAGGGCAACAAAGGTTATAAAAAATTCCCTAAGACTGATGAAGAAAGGGCAATGCTTGTGAAGGGTGATCTGGACTATGTCAACCTGTCAAATATTAAGCGTATTTGGGTGTTCGTGATCCGGGCTATCATGGAGTACTTCACTTTGGATGATAGGTATTCTAAGGTTTACAATTATCATTTTGTTCTGGTAAACCATTTTGGTCATAACATTAG
Source organism: Thuja plicata (assembly GCA_018584345.1). NCBI lineage: Eukaryota > Viridiplantae > Streptophyta > Pinopsida > Cupressales > Cupressaceae > Thuja > Thuja plicata. Next base: position 4,900,004 of record MU223621.1, read on the forward strand.
GGTTTGCTTTCCCTTCTATCTCTTAAGTTTGCTCAATCAGAGAATTAGTGACCATAGGAGTAAGTCTTCCCCTGTTTTACATGAGGGACTAATTCTGTTGATTACAGAGTTTGTTAAGAATCATATTCCCGACCCCATTCCCAAAAGTATTGTGAATGTTAAGAGGAAAATTCTAGAGGTGTCTACGGGTAAGAGCTCTAGTAAGGAAAAATCTAAAAAGAGTCGTAGAGGCCCTATTGTTGTGGATATCTCTTTGTCAATTTATGATGACATCGAGGGGATGAAAACTGGTGATGAACAGGATATTGAGTCATCTGAGGATGAGGGTTTCACTGGGAAACCGAGAAAAATAGAGGACATGAAGACTAACACCAATGTGTCTTTGGGTGGTAAAGATGATACTGAGGAGACCCAAAAATTGGAGAACAAAATATTGGATGAAATTACTGAAGAAATTGACAATATTATTGATACCCATATTTAAGACCATACTATTAAAAATGATGGTGATGAGGAACAGAATCAGGAAACTCAGGAATCTCAGAGGGAGTCAGGGGACATTGATACCCACAATGAAGACCACACTGTCAATAAGGATGGTGGGGAAGACCAGACTCATGACCTTCAGGATTACCATAGGGAAATAGGGGATATGGCAGAAATAGAGATTGACAAAGGCAACATGAAGAACAATGAGGAGGATATTGTCCCTGATAAGGAAACTGACAAAACTGAGAAAGATTGCAATGATAATGAGAATGTTGAGTACAGCCGTGATACCTCGAAAGGTGACCTTGAAGAAAAGAATGTCCATAACATGAGGAGCCTTGAGGATGACCTCTGTGAGAGAGAGGTCAATGTCAAAAGGGTGGCTACTATTTCATTCCTTCTGTACGCCTCTCTCTCCGGTCTCCCACAGCTTTCCAAGGGCTGGGGTTAGTAGCCAAGGTTCACAAGTGCATGCAAATCTATTAAGCAATAACTACTAAACGAATGATCGAAACGCAAGCAATAAAATGTATAAACAATGAAAAGGAAGACAAATGAATGCAAACCCTCCGAAGCTTGAAGCTTCTATTGTCTCTCTCTACTCCTTCAATAACGCTGTTCTTGATGCTCAGTATTGGCTGGGCAGCGTCTATGACTTGAGAAGCTTCGAGATGTTGATAATTGCAAAGTGTGTGTGTGATCGCAGGATGCTTGAATGCTGGCAGAATAATGGCGCTTGAATGCTTGAAATCCTGGATCCCTCAAATGGTTATGAAGGGTCCATTATATAGGAAATGCTGATGAAATGAGTGGTTGAGATCAATCCCAGAGATGGGGAGATGAACGGTTGTGAT
>MU223621.1:4901446-4912953 GCA_018584345.1 Thuja plicata
CATGTGAGATAATTGAATTCTTTTTAATTAAGAATTGCTTTATTTGATGAAATTAAATTAATTTAATTGAAATTAATTTAATTGGAAGAATAAATTAGTAAGTTTAAATATTTGGATTTAAACTATACGAAATTGAGTTTAATTGATTAAATATTGGTAAATAATCATTTAAATGTTAATTAATTAAATAAAATTAATTATTTAATTAATGTTGTGAATTGGATTAGATGATTTGAGAAAGATGAATTTAGAAGAAAATAGATGATTAATTAATAATTAAAAAAACCATTAATTAATAGATGAAAATTAGGGTTTTAATGTAAAGTTGCAAGCCTGTCCATTTTAGGGTGTCTACACCTTCAAATGGCCAGAAATAAAGCAGAGAACAACTATAATATGGATAAGTGGATTCAGGATGATATAAAGGAGATCAAAGATAATTATAAGAATTTGGAAGACAGGAACGCTCTGCTGGAGGAAATTGTTGACAAAATGTGCAATGATGCTACCATGTACCAGCAGGGGAAAGATATTTTTGATAAGGTTAACAATATGGATACCAAGATCAACACCATGGTGGACAACAAGCTCAAAAAAATTAATGACAAGGTTAACAACAACAAGGCTCTTATCAAAAAGCTTACTACTGTTAGCAAAATGGGTATGAAAAACTCTCTGGATAATCTAAAATCTTTATATACCCTTCTGGAAGGTAATGACAGTGATAAGGCAAGGCAGGAGGATGATAGCCCTCAGGAAATTCATATTTCGGGCCCTGGCACTAGGACTCGCTCCAGCACTAAAAAGAAAGTCGAAGTCCAGACCAAACATATCAATAAGTTAAGGGACTCAATCCAAAGCATGGAGCTGTAGATGGTTGAAGTTCAGATGCTGGAGGATCAGATGGAAGTTGTTTAGCTTCAGTGCTGGATTATTTTAGATTGTTGGAAGTTTTTTGCTATCTATCTGCTAGAAGCTTTTTGTAGTTAGTTGTTTTGAAGTTTTGTAATGATATTTTCTGATAAATCTGGGGTTTAGCCCTCTTTTGGTCTTCTGTCATATGTGACAGTTCATTGTTATCTTCATCCTTTATTGTCTATCATTTTGGTGCTATGTAAAGGGTTTTGGGGCCCCTTCAAAACCTGTTGTTACCTTAATAAAAAACAAGTATATGCAAATAATATAATTTTCCTCTGATTTCAAAATTTGTTGTAGATAAAATGTTAGCTAGTGCAGAAGAGAAGAAAGATTGGCTTTTAATGTATATTTTCTCCGTTATATCTGCTCAAAGTTGAACTTATCTGAAATCGACAGTTTTCATCTCCCACCAAATTTCCCCTATAAAAATCTACACCATTCAAAAAAAATTACATATTCTTGAAGAGGACTCTCTCCTCTAGTGTTAAATATAAATTTTAAATTTTTTTGATATGATTTAGTATTTTATTTATTTATTTGAAGCAACATCTTCTTGAATGTTAAAATACCTACTTGTTGTATTTTGAAACTATAATATATTAGATCTAATCAAAATACTATAAAATCTATATGACAATAATCTTGACTCTCAGCTCTACAAAAGGGTAATTTTTATATTTTTTTAAAATATCATTAAAAAGAGTAGGGGTAATTGAAACATCGCTTTTCTGAAATAATTTTATTTCTTTGGTAATTGGACCCAAATTGGTATAAAACATGCATTTAATAAACATTTCCAATTGTAAAAGTTGAATCACTTATCTAACTTAGCTAGAATGGATCTAGCTAGACCATATGTTTGAAAAAATTTACTTTTTAGTTAGAAATACTCAAATTCAGCTATGCTGATAAATTGGCCTGAAACGTGACACAACTTTGTGCTTTTACACAGGGTCTACTCTTTAATGAAAGAATTTATCCAATTTAATTGTTAGTCTTAATTTTCTTCCATTGTAAAAGCTTTTGGAGCATGTGTAATACCTTATATATCACTTTTTACTCTCAAATATTAACTCTAATACTCTTGTCTCGCAATTCTTATTAATGTGGAAATAAAGGTAACTTTTTTTAGTGTTATAAACTCAATTACAATCCTTAACTTTTTTTCATCTTTAGATCACCTAAATGTGTACTTATTACTATTAGTGTGAGGAGTTATTTATTAACTAATTACTTTTGTAGGTCACATTTTCTCTCAATTAACTAAGTTTATTGGGACATTTACCTATGTCTCAAGTCATAAGATTAATATGCTTGTCATATCTTAAGGTATTTAGCATTAAGAGTACATTTAAAGTAATGTGATTTATTAGTTAACTAATTTTTTTTATAGGTAAGAGGTCGAAGCCAGTAATTTTATTAAATAGATATAAAATTTTACACCTCTGTTCAGTGTGGGCATCGGTAGGAAAGAATGGAGTCAAGAAAACCTCTGGTCTAGCCTAGAACTTTTGAAAGTTCAAAAATTACAAATTACAAATCTCGCATAAGGCATGTGAGCCAAAGGAGAAAGAGGATGTAGAGTCCTCATATACAGTTATATAGTTTACTTTTTGCAGTTACAAATATATATTTTACAATTTTACTCAATATATCCATCTAATACATTTGATACCCTTCAATTGCAAAAGGAAACATAAGTTGCATAATCCCTTCAAGTTCTAACCTTCATCTTGTATTGATCCTTTGGAGATCATCCCACCTCCCCTATACCTAATCACACATGTATACATTCACAATACTATCCATTTCTAGATAACACGTTAGTATCATCTCTCATATCCTGTGATATCCAATATTACTCAATAGTGATTTGATAATCATACAGATCTGTATTAATCTCAATCCTACCTTTGAAACAGAATATCATAATACTATTAGATGAAAAGGATACCCTATCTTATTATCAGTGTAGTGTAGAATGGAACATCCTCACCCATATTAATTCATTGATTTAAGACACTAGGTATATGTGATGTTCATTTTTTCATCAGATATCTTACCAACCAGATTTTGCATGAAAGTCAATTCCTGAATATAGGAAATTTCAAGAAAGCATGGATAAGCTCTTTACCAATCATAGATAATATGATCCTCATTCATAGATCATCGGAAAATATTATAAATTAGACCAGTCGGAAAAGAGAAAGATATAAAAGTCACAAAAGGTCGTAACTAAAATAAGCCAAAGAAGACAAACCCCATGAACAACCAAGAGAAGAATACAGAGCTCGTGTGTGTGTGTGTGTGTGTGTGTGGAGTAAATATGCCTTCCTTGACCTTTAAATTGAGTATGAACAACTTCCATAGTTTTCCAAAGAAAGAAGATTAATTTGAGTCATTCCATAATAAGGAAAGATATAAGGCCATATGAGGCCAGAACTAAAGTAAGATAGAGAAGACATACACCATTCATGGCCGAGGTAAATATCAAAGCCTATGTAAATCACACTTTATATGTATGTATGTATGTATGTATGAAGGTACATTTTATAAATATATGTGTGTGTATAATATATTTGTGTGTGTGTATAATATATTTGTGTGTGTGTGTACCTTCACACGCACACACACACACCAACACACACACACACACACACACACACACACACACACACACACACACACACACACACACACACACACACATATATATATATATATATAGANACACACACACACACACACACACACACACACACACACACACACACACACACACATATATATATATATATATGGAAATATATAGAGGAGAGCTTTGTTAGGTCACCAAGACACAATCTTCCATAAATAATCTCTAAGCATGGAAAATATATCAGTTTCTTAACCCACATTAATGCAGTAAATTTTCATGAGTTGGGTCAGATAATAATGATAAAATCCATCCAGATACCTTCCACTAAATCTCCATAAATGCAATGTATAACAATAATTCCATGCAAACAGAGTAAAATAAGACAACCATATAGCTATATTAACATAAATATGTTCATAGATGATATAACAAACAGTCGCCAATACCATACACATATTACCATCATAAGTTCTTCTCCCATATCCAAAATTGACAATTTGACCCACATATAGTAACTAGAAAAGGGCAAAATCAACATACATCCAAATATATCCTAGTTGTTAAGATGTTTTTTCTACCCTAACTACGGCCCTAATATATCCTGGTTTCAAAATGGCCTAATCCTCTAGAGTAAGAAATTAGTACGAAACTTTATTCTTTTTCCCATCCTATAAGTGTGGTCCTCACTTGGCCTTGCCTTTTCCTTTACTTCCACCAACTTCTTGCGACCTCTCTTTCCTCCCTTCTTGGCACTGTCGTTGGCCTCCCCATGAACTTCCCCCTTATTTTCATCTTAGTTAAGGAATGGTACATTGGGAATGTCCAAGACCTCATCATATCCTATAATTCCCTCCTTTGAAAGGTATTGAGAAAACCAGTAGCAATTATTGGGTCTTTTAATGTGAAAAAACCATAGAATAAAATTCAAGTCGCGGGTAATCTCTGGCACCCTTCTACCGAACCAGTCCCAATCCTCAATCCACAAAATGGGGTATTTTGACACTAGTTTGTTCCTCCACATAATCTTGTTGTAATGCCTATGTTTAGGTATCATCAGATCATCATAGATGTTTAAAACTCTATCCAAGTCAACCAAAATGTCACAAATGAAGAGGCTTTTACAAATTCCCTTGACCACATCTCTATCTCTTTCAAAATACATAGCTAATATGAGAAACATGGAAGAGATATCGAATTTATCCCTAGTCCTATCCTCACTAAGGATATATTCTTATCCAAACATTTTCATAATGGCTCTAATAACCAATTCATGAGAGAATTTGAGAATACCTTCTAGATGCACCTCAGTCACCACATCTATAATATTCATTTGCCTTTTCTTGCAAGACAGTTTTACTGGAGTGTCCATCCTGGATAGTAGCTCTAGTTAACTAATTTTTAAGAGTTTATTTTGACTAATTAATTATCTTTATAATATATTACTTATTCTAGTTAATTAACCTCCATATGTTATCTCTATCCTCTACCTTATCTATATAAGAGAAAATTAGAGATAGTGTTTGAAGTATTCATTATAGATGAGATCCATTGTGTAATGAATTGTAATTTAGATTTTTTAATTCAAATCTACCTGTAAAAGTTTCTTTAGCTTTGTAGGATTTTTTACTCTTATGAGTTTTTCCCTAGGCTTTTACATAGCATCAAAGTTTCAAATCAATAAACTCCTCATCTTGTTTACATATTTACTAAGTGCTCATGTGGTGTATCCTAGAAACAAACAAACCTTATAGGTGGTTGTCTGAAAATTCAACTATAAATTAACTATGATCTCAATAGGGTTTAGAGATAATGACACAAAAAATTAGGGCCCTAAAAAGTGGTTGTGTGAAAACTCATATATTTGCTTAGTCACTACATTATTATTGTATAATTCATGCATTATAATTATGTGTTGACATTAGACTATGTGCTATCTTGTACAAATTTATTTTTTAAAATAAAAATTATAGGTATTAGAAGCTAGGTGATGGCACCATTGATTCTTTATGGTATCTCATTATAAGGAGGACAAATTTCTGCATGTGCGACCTACAAAGTCTTGAAGCCTACTAAGCCACTAATTTTGTTACTATGAGAAATAAGATCTAGCACTAGCACCTCAACAATATTCAGATAAACTCATCATTGGCATTGCTTCGTCCACCATTGTTCAACATGACCATGCTATCAAGTATACCACCTAATCCTACCACCATCATTTTAAACTAATCAAGTGGTGTTAATAGTGACTAAGAAAATATATGATTTTTCACACAACGACCCAAAGAAATTTCTTGTAATCCATTTTTAATAGTGCTTATAAAGGCTAGTACAAATTTTCTAAAGATTTGTTTTAAGAAAGAGGCACAATACCATGTGATTTATTTTCTTCATTGGTTATGGAGCTTGATACAAAGAATAAATAAAGGAGTTAGAACATCTATTTGTGAGATAATCTAGAATCCAAAATAACATGTTATATACATGGAATCTAAAGTATAAAAGATAGTATATAGATGGCCAATATTTGGTAAGGCATAGGGAGATGTGGAGATTTATGTTTGGATAGTGATGGGAGATTAATAACATAAGGATTTTTAAATTTCTCTCCAAAGATTCTATTGTGCAATAGTAGGATGGATTCGTCTTCAATGAACCTATAACTTTATCCCACTTCCTAGTAGTTTGAAATTTTAATAATGGAACACCTTGATTTGGAGAAGATTTTAGAGATATTTATCATTAGGTCTCCTTGATGGAAAGCACATGAACATGACAATAGGCTTAGACCTATTGAAGGAATTTCCACAATAAGATGGAAAGCACATGAAGAAGACAGTAGGCCTAGATCTATTAAAGGAATTTTCACAATAAGATTGAATAAAATGGTTATGTAGATATATCTTTATTTTTAATATAATATATCTCTTAAGAAATATTGGGATAGTAATGGTGATTTCTCGTACATATATGTAATATATTTATATCTCTAAAAGGAACTTAAAAAATTATGTTAAAATTTATAACTGTAAAAAAAGGTTTAGTTGGTAGACAATGAGTCTTGTGCCTTTCTTTATTAGTGGTGTTAGGTGCTATGAACTTAAGTTTACTTGCATTAACGAAAGTTTGGTTAGTAGTGTGATAATGGCTCAATGATTTATGAAAGATTTAAGGAGGACAATTGGGTCAATAGAGTTAGGAAAGGGCGATAAATATTGTTTGTTTGTTTTTTTAATTTCCTTCTTAGCTTCTTTTGTATAAGTTTGACGAGTTTTAATTAATTTATGTGGTGTAACACAAAAGAAATTGGTATTTCTTTTATTTTCTAAATCAAGGCGAGGTTATAATTAGGGACATGTCATTCTCATCTATAAAAAGAATTGAGTTCAAGTATTTAAATTTGGTAATTTATTATTATATTGTATAGTCATTAGCCAAAAAAGGTATTATTATGGAAAAGATTATCATTAATTATTATGTATGGTATTGGTATTTTAAAAAAAATTGAAGACCCAATACAAAGTCTATATTTATTAAAGTATTGAAAAATTATTAAACGTAGCTTTTAAAATTACTATGAATTTATGTATTTATTTCCTTTTATGGGTAATGGGCCAAAGTCAAGATTATCATGAGACTCGAGTCAACTCAAACCCAAGACCTCCAAGATAAGAGGCTCGCAACTTGCCATTGCATTGCGGGGTGTTCCCCAACTTTATGTATTTGTTATTTATGAACATCAATTTTTATAATCTTACCTTTTAATAAAAATACAACCCCATGAATATATTTATTAATTAAAAATATAAAATTGATTTTTTTAATATTAAAAACAAAACAAAAATTAAATCCTAAAGTATATTACCTATTGTTTAAAACATCTCCCTTCGTATTTATCTTATCTTATTTAACTTGCAAAATCAAAATAAACATTTATATAAAAATATATAAACATGCGTAAAAGACTTAGATAATAATTAGCTTTTTATCTCTTCATAGTAGGAGATATACAATATGTGCTTCTAAGGGAAATCTAGAGAAAATCTACTTATTCAAAAGTTGTTTTAAAATACACATGTGACAAAATTAAAAAGGGGCAACTCATATACAAGTACTTTCATAGTTTTGCCAATTGGGTCTACACTTCTCTCACAATGAAGGAATTGTTCATTCTCACATGTTTGACATATTTTTTTATTGAAATAATGCAAAGTGGGTACAATTAAAAGAGCAACACATAGGTTGCCAAAGAAGGAAGAAAATCAACCAGCTAGTCCTAGAATACAAAATATAACAAAAAGATACCCTTACAAATAGTAATCCTATCGCTATAAAGATTAAATGATGTAGGAGCATCTTGGGTCCTTGGTAATATTGCATCATCCAAAAAAAAAAATCGGTGTTCTAGTGGACTCTTGTTACTAGTTTTTGTGTGTGTGTTATGTTCTTGGTCACTAGTTAGGTGGTTGCTAGCCCGGTGAAGTTCTATGGATCTTCAGAAGGTGCGGTCATGATATGTTTTCCATGGGGTCATTAGGAAGCTTGTCTTATGATAGAAACTCATTTGGAGTTACTGTGCTTGAGTTATGTTGGATTTTGTGACTGGGTGTATGAAGGAGTTTCTAGTTCCAGACAGTCTTTTGAGATTTGGTGAGCGGTCGATTTGTAGAGATGTTGGGCAAGAGTGGTCAAAAGGTTTTGTTCCTTACTATTCATAGATATTATGTCTATGATAGCACTTCTTTTGGTTGAGTAGTTTTTGATATACTTTTGATTCTCTATCGGTTGTTTTTATTCTTCGTGATACTGGTTCTTGGAGTTAACCGGTTTATTTATTGAGGTTGTGGTCATTCTTCTGATCATTGGGGATGATTGGTGTGATTTCCTATGTGGATCTATGTGTGGATGACTTAATTTTTTGGATAGGTGCTCGAGAAATAATTAAATGTTGTATTTAATTTTGGTAAGGTCGATTGGGTCTAAAACATTTATTGGGATATGTAAAGTTGGTTGAGGCCGACCTATTGGTGGTTTTGTACAAATTTGGGACTTTCGCTCATTTGGTAAAAAAAAAGGAGGAAGAAATCTGGTAGGGGGCTGGGTAGCAGAGAAGTTGCTAGAGGATAGATCTGATACTTAGGAAGATCTAGAATAGGACTAAGTTGGGTTTTCTTTGTACTTGGCCTAAACCGGGAAGGCCTTATAGCCTGACATGTATAAATAATTTTAATTAACAAAACATTTTTGGATGCAAATCATGTTGTTGTTGATTGTATCTTGTTGTTTTTCGTTGTGTTGATAGCTACTGCAAGGATTTGACATCTCCTTTGGGGATTCTCTCTCTTTGAGTACATCATTAAATGAGGAATTACAAAGTCTTATAATGGACTTAAAATAAAATAAAATTACATAGAGAGATTTCTCAATCATGAGAAATAACATTAAACTTTGAACTTTAATAATTGTTACATCTATGTAGAACACATGGTGTCTTTCTCATGAAGTTGTAGAACCTGGTATTTCATGGCATCCAACAATCTGCTAGTCTTCACTTGTTCATGTTGGAAAGTAATCAATTTTGTGTAAATGTGATTCACTTTTTGGTTGTCATTTATGGAAACACATCTGGGTTTCAGACCGATTCTAGTAAAGATAAGTTTTGATGATTCAGAAATCGACTAAGTATAGAAGCAGAGATACAGAAGTATTTTGGATGTCAAAGATCGAGATCAATGATTTACGGAAAGAGAGCTTAGAGGAAGATATTATGGGGTATGTATGACCTCCACCTAAGATCAATTTGGTTTTGGTTAAGTCTACGGTGAGTTAGAAAATATTGAAGACAGATAGACTGCAGCAGAACAATGATATAGAGCAGTTGGACAATAGCAAAGATTGAGGGAGTATGACTTGGACTCCAGACAATCAAAGTTGTATTTTGGTTGTTGATAACCTCCAAATTGACTATGCAAGAGTGTCGACTATGCATTTGATATTTACTATATTAAATGTATTTTGTATTGAAGGCCGACTTTGTAATATTTGTAATATTCATATTGAGATCCGACTTTGTAAAGTTGTGAGATATATATGTACGATCTTTTTGATAAAGATACAAGAAGATAAGTTGGAAAGTTGGATGAGTTGTTGAGTGAATAGCAGAGCAGAGAATGACAGAGATCATTGAATAACTATAAAGGAACTATCTAAGCACCAGTGTTGCTTGTTTTTTTTCATGACTGAGAACACTTTGTAACCTGAATTATCTTGTAAGAGTTGTAAGCTCAGTTGGCCCCTAACAGGGTGTTGTGAACCTTTAACAGGGTTGTAATTCCTTTAACAAGGAAATGTACTATGTTATATTCAACTCCTAACAGGGCTAGGTCTCCTAACATGGACATTATACTTTAGTACATGCTTGTGGGTACCATCCCCACTGGGGTTTTCCCTTGGCCAGGGTTTCCTTGAAAACAAAATATGGTGTTATGAGTACTGTGTCATTTGCTTATGTTCTTTTCTTTACTGCAAGTGTATGGTTAATATTTAAATGGTTGAAGAATTTAATTAAGTTCTATAATACTGATTCACTCCCCTCTCAGTATTATCCAATCTTAACAATTGGTATCACAGCTTTTGGCCCTTGGAGAGAAAGTCTAACATCTTGAGGGAGATCATAATGGATTTGGAAAGATTGCAAGAAAAATTTGATGCTGCACTTGAAGACCTTGACAAAGCAAAAGCAGAAAATGGAGAGTTGAGATTCAACATGCGAAGAGGTGAGAAATTTATAAAGAAACTCAAAGATCAACTTGAGCTTTCCAGAAATCAAAGACAAGATCTTGTGGTTCAGATAAAAGAGGATTCAGATGAAGATAGTTCAGATCAGGTGAAGCAACTAAAAGAAGAGAATGAAACTCTGAAACTTGAAAATGAGACTATTGCTAAAGAAATATAGGTACAGAAGGATGCTAAGAAGAAAGTTGAAGAAGCTTTAAATAGTGCATCAGATCAAATGAAGAATGAGGCTGACAACCACAAGAATAAGTATCTGGAAATGGAAAAATACAATCAAATTATAAAAGGTGAACTTGTTAAAGAAAAGAAACACATTGAGAAACTTCACACCAGTAGTGATTTGATTGATGAACAGAGAGTTAAATAGAAACCTAAAGGTGATATGACTGGTATTGGCTTCAATGAAGCTGAATGTTCAAAGAATCAGGAAGAGAAATCAAATGATAAGATTGATGTTGAGAAACCTTCTACTGAAGAACCTAGAGAGAAGATCAAACCCTTCAGAGGTAGATGCTTTGGTTGCAACAAATTTGGACACATGAAGAGAGACTGCAGAGGTAGTGCCCCTTTTAGAACTTTTTCTGGCTATTGTTTTAACTGGAATGGATATCGGCAGAAGAAAGCAGAATGCATAAAACCTAATCAATCTGGATATAGACAAGATAATGGAAGAGAATCTATAGTTAAACCTACATGCTTCAAATGTAATAACATTGGACACATTGTGAAGTGATGACATTATTTTTCCATTAGTATACTTAGAGGAAAAATAGTCAGAAAGCATTACCGGTAGACAACAAGCATCACCGGTGAAACATAAGCAGTACCGGTGAAATGCAAGCATACCCAATAGCACAAAGAATTTTTGAGAAAAATGCTAAGTATAAATGTGACAAGCTTCACCGGCGAACACAAGCATTACCAGAAACACAGTTTCCAGAATCAACCCGAAAGGAATAGACAAGCATACCCAACGACATGTTCAAGAAGGAACACCGACGATCAAGAAAACCGACCATCAGAACTGACAGACAGATCAAGAACCCACAAATTGTGGATCTGAGTTTTACACGTCGATTAAAGCAATGTAAATCTATTTATAGAGTTTTATTTTTGTTTTAAATCATATTAGATGGTCATGCATGATTTATGTAAA
>MU223621.1:4920937-4933858 GCA_018584345.1 Thuja plicata
TTCCTTAACAGGAGTTTTCTGCGATACCATATCTTGTGTTATGTGTTATCAAATTTCATATATGTTTCTTTTACTGTTACACATCAAATGGAATGTATGATATGATTTCATATGCATAAAGAAAGATAAACAGATAGATAAGTTATTTTACAAACTGATGACTAAGGGTTAATGGGCTAACCAAGAAAAGTTTTAGTTGTACTGATTCACCCCTCCCCTCTCAGTACAAATTATCTCAATATAATTCCAAAAATGAAGTATAGTAAGCTACAAGTTAATCAGGAAAGAAGACCTCTTATATGTTATAAATGCAATAATCCAGGACATATAGAAAATTTTTGCAGGTATAATGGATCAGACAACAAAAGAGTACCACCTCCTATGAATTCACAAAAGAATGGAAATGATATTGGTAAAAGTGTTGCAAATTTGAAGAGTAATTTTGAAAGTTGTTTTAAGAAGGTAGAAGATAGAAACAGTGGTAAGATATGGAAGATCAAAGAAACAAGTGAGACATCAGTTTAGGGAGAGTCAGTAGAGGCTACTGGATCTTCTCCTGATGGTAGCAAAACAAAATTGACCTAATTGGTCGATCATGGCCTTAGGGGGAGCATTAGATACAGACATCGAAATATATCCTGCCCCAAAATTCATGGATTAAACTTGAGCAAGCTTGGGTATAAGCTTGGCCAACATCATGAAATATACATCTAAGAGTGCAACATCAGCCGACGTATATATTTTGTTCGCGAGATCTAACATCCAACTGGACAATTTTAAGTAAAAGTGAAATTTATGACTTAAACTTGTATAAAGCACCATTTGATGACCTATCTCTTTACCATTTGATGAAGAGCAAGCTAAGGAGATCAGAGAGCAGAGAAATTTAGACCATCCTATATTGGTCGTGCATGATCGATTGAAGGATAAACTCAGAATTCAGTTGAAGAAAGGTATTTACATCATCTAGCCATGGATGCACCTATTATTTTTGATATTACAGATCGACCTAGGTATAAATTTAAGAAACATCCATTTAAATCATGTGAAGAGGATCCAAAGGGAGCATTTTCCCAAACCTTATATGGTGTATTACATGTAGAAGATATTAGGGCTTACATACATTGTAAGTATGATATACTGGGAATTGATGATATATCAACTGAGATCGAGTATATGACTAATAATGGAATCATGAGAGAAGAATACAAACACATTAATCAGTTAAGCATAATGAAAATTATGGACTTATGCAAATTTGATGAACATGAATGGTTTAAGATACTATTAAGTAGGGTTCATGATCAGTTTATCTGATAGATGATCAACCTGTGAAGATTTGTAGTGACCTAATCCATGAAATCATTGGACTGGACAACACCGGAGTCATCCCTATTACAGAGAAACATGTAAAGAAATAAGTTGAAACCCTAACTCATTCCAAATGGGAAAGACAAGCAATGACAGTAAATGACATCTTTCAGCAAGATGTGAGATTGACTGCTATGATACTTGGGTATAAGTTCTACTACAATAGCAGACCTAACTCTGTATTTGTTGGAGTAATCATGATGGCATGGAGAATGGTGAAGGAGAATGTAAAATATAACCTATGCGAAGTTCAGGCACAAAAATTCCTTGAGAATGTGAAGCTAGTGAAGGACAAAACTAAGACCTTCAGTTTTGGTTCATTGTCGATGCATATGTTTATTCATATTGAGCACAAATTTCTTGGCTTACATCCTAGTGGTTGGAAATCTGGGATACCTACTAGTATTCTAATTTTGTAGAGTTACAAGAGATAGAATGCTACTTGGGTTGATGGAGAATTGTTCGCTATGATCAAGATCCTACAGAGACAGATGAAAACAAGATACAAGATACATGAAGATACTATTGAAAAATACAAAGATACAATATGTTTCATGGTTGAAACTGATTATGTATGTTTTGAAGCAGTCATACCCAGAAAGAAATGGTGTTATCCCATGGGTTATGAAGTAAGTTTTGAGGTACTTACCATGCAAGTAGAGCATGTCCTCGCATCAGAAATTGATACAGCAGAGGAAAGATGGGGAACATATGAGGAAAATTTAGCAAAGGTGAGAGAAGAACAGACTAGAGGTTTGAGGAAGAGAAAGATTGAGAATCTTGTACATGAATGCGGTGTAAAAGTTGGGTTGATTGAAGAAGAACTGAAAGAAGTGAAAAAGAAGATGACAGAAAGATCTCTTGGACTAGCAAGTGAAATTATTTCTGCCCCTCCCACTCCTGAGATAGTTATGGTAGACAATCCACCTCCTCCACAACAACAAACAACACAAGTAGGGAACATTACTTCTAGAGTTACTAGATCAAGCATGCAGGCATTGCCTAAAGAGTATAGCATAGTAAGAGAAGAGAAGAAAGCAGAAAAACACATATGGAAACCTGACCTGAAGATGTTAGAGAAGAGAGCATTAGAACAAGGTAAATTGGTCACAATTGATAAATACTATAATAGGTATGAAGAAGCAGACAAGCTTAAGATTGAAGACATTGTGATTGAACACTTACTTTCAAAAAGACACTTTTAGAAACTGAAGGAAGTATACCTATAGAATTATATGGGAGATTGGAGATAAGAAAACATGTAGCACATATTGAAGACGATACAATTAGGAACCAAGAAATTGATAACATGCTACCTGTGATATCAGTACAAGAAAGGGATAGAATATATAGGGAATTAAAACCTCTATTAAGGACCAAGATGAGATTATTGAAAATCATGGCAAGGAAGTATGATAAAGTCACTGAGGAAACAAAAAAGGCACTAGAGAAGATATTGATGAGTACTACTTCTGTTAAGCCCACATCTCCTAAGACCACTTCGCCTACACAATTGGGAATGGGTGAAAACTCAAAAGAAATAGAGACAACTTCTAAAAGCGGAGAAACTGATTTCTATGTTTCTGGTGTAGCAGTAACTCTTGACACCTCTCAAGATGAAAAGGACCCTTTTGTAGGGAATATGGACACTTCTATAGCAGATGGGGCTAAAAACAAGAAGGAAGAAGAACAAAAGAAGGAAGAAGTATAGAAGAAGGAAGAAGAGAAGAAGAAGGAAGAAGAATAGAAGACAGGTCAACAAGAGGATAAAAAGAAAGAGGTAAACACATCATCAATCTCATTGTTGGCAAGCAGTGATGTAAATGTTGATAGAATGGATGAAGTTGAATTGGTAAAATTGGCATTTACTGCTTTGAACAAAGCCAAGGAAAGATTGGAACATAAAGGAGACAAAAAGGATAAAGTAATTACAAGAGAAATTGATACTATAAACAAATTTCTTCTAGTATCTATTGTTTTCCAAAACAAAGATGACATTGAAAATCTGAGAATTACACTTGATGAATTTGATGGGCACTATGAGAATTTATTGAAGATTGCAGAGGAGAAGGAAGAGAATACATATTCAGAGAAGAAGTTAAAAATAGTTTGCAAGTATATTACATGGGACTTAGGCATTGTAAAAACTTTCTTGACAAATGCAAAGAGCTGCATTGGAGATGGGAGAAAATTGTTTAGTTATTGCATTAATCCAATAAGGCATGTTCAGAATGTAGAAGACATTTTTGCCAAAGAGAGGGCAACTCTGAACAGTATGATCGATGGTTGTAAAGCATCTTCACAATCCACAATAGAGTTAGACAAATAAGTCACAAGAATCCTAGATAAACTCAGTGTATTAGATAATGAGAAAGGGAGAGTATTGACAATATTTAATTTTTTGAAGAGCTTTATCACTCCTAAGCTATCCATACTTGAGGTTCATCACTTAAACTTAGAGAAAGTAACAGATTCACTGAATAAATCTATTCCCATGGACTTGAAAGAAGCTGAGACCACATCATTTGCATTGAATGACTTAATTCACATTAGCCAAATATTGTTCAAAACATGGAATGCAAAAGTGAAGATCTTAGAAGATTATTTTCAAGATATTCTGAAACTAGTGAGCAAGCACTAAGTCTTATTATTTTGTATGCACCTTTGTCATTGTTGTCAAAGGGGGAGAAGAGAGAAGAAAAAAATAATAGAGGAGAAGAGAAGAAAATGGGAGAAGAGACAAGAAGAGGAAGGAGAGGATATAGAGGAGATAATTTTGTTTTGTTGGAACACTTTTTTTTTTTTAAGTGTTGCCATCAATGCCAAAGGGAGAGATTGTTGGAAAGTGATCAATTTTGTGTAAATATGATTCACTTTTTGGTTGTCATTTATGGAAACACATCTGGGTTTTAGATCGATTCCAGTAAAGATAAGTTTTGATGATTCAGAAATCGACTAAGTATAGAAGCAGAGATACAGAAGTGTTTTGGATGTCGAAGATCGAGATCGATGATTTAGGGAAAGTGAGCTTAGAGGAAGATAGTATGGGGTATGTATGACCTCCACCTAAGATTGATTTGTTTTTTTTTAAGTCTACGGTGAGTTAGAAAAGATTGAAGATAGACATACTGTAGTAGAAAAACGATACAGAGCAATTGGACAGTAGCGAAGATTGAGAGAGTATGACTTGGACTCCAGACAATTGAAGTTGTATTTTGGTTGTTGATAACCTCCACATTGACTATGCAAGAGCACAAACTATGCATTTGATATTTAATTTATTAAATTTATTTTGTATTGAAGGTCAACTTTGTATTATTTATAATATTCATATTGAGATCCGACTTTGTAAAGTTGTGAGATATATATGTAAGATTTTTTGATAAATATACAAGAAGATAAGTTGGACAGTTGGATGTGTTGTTGAGTGAATAGCAGAGCAGAGAATGATAGAGATCATTGAATAACTATAAAGGAACTATCTAAGCACTAGTGTTGCTTGTTTTTGTTCATGACTGAGAACACTTTGTAACCTGAATTATCTTGTAAAAGTTGTAAGCTCAGTTGGCCCCTAACAGGGTGTTGTGAACCTTTAACAGGGTTGTAATTCCTCTAACAAGGAAATGCACTATGTAATATTTAGATCCTAATAGGGCTAGGTCTCCTAATAGGGACATTATAATTTAGTACATGCTTGTGGGTACCATCCCCACCGGGGTTTTCCCTTGGCCAGGGTTTCCTTGAAAACAAAATATGGTGTTATGAGTACTGTGTCATTTTCTTATGTTCTTTTCTTTACTGCAAGTGTATGGTTAATATTTAAATGGTTGAAGAATTTAATTAAGTTCTATAATACTGATTCACCCCCCCTCTTAGTATTATCCAATCCTAACAATTCATTGGTTACACCCTGCAATTGAGAGCACACATAAATAATTGGAAAGATGACGTCAGAGTAAACCTTGAACATTTGTGCTTTCTAACGAATAATATGATTTCAAAAAACTGCCAAACATCAAATTTTCTACATATGAAGTGAAATAGTCCATCTCATAAAGTTAGCCACAACATTATTATGAAATCTAAGCCCCAAAATGGCTTGTCTCCAACTTAGAGCATGACCAAAAATAGTGGGAGATATTTAAGGATAGCATTCCTTTTCTTTCCAGCCCATGAGCAATCTCCCAAAAAAGTGTTTCAAACTTTCAATCCTTTGAAAAAAGGGATGGTTAAGTGGTTGAACCTTCATAAATTTCAGCTTTTCACCCACTAGTAGTTTGCAATGCAAGAGTTTCCAAGTCAAAATATGAGCATTAGTCTCCAATTTGGACTTCCAAACTCGAGGACTAAGTTTCCTCCAAGTTTTCTTTTAAATTTTGTGTTACCATTTCATATCCAGTCTTAGATTTAATGACATAGTAGGAAGAAGATTCAAATACACCTTTTTTAGCAAGAAGTTGGAAAAATGATATTTTGATAGCCATAACCAGTCCTTAAAAAAGTTACAATGAACTGGAGTGTAAATCTTCATCAATTACTTAACAGGTACCAAGGCTTTAACAAATATAATAAAATATTTATAACTATTGGTCAATCCAAAATTATTTTGGATGCTTTTCCAAGCTTCCCAATCTAAAATTTTAAAATCCCAAATGTCCCCAAATTGTCGGATTCCTTTTTTTAAAAGATAAAGAGCTTTTCTTGGGAAGGCAGTATCTAAAGGCTGGCCATGATACTGAACCAACTTGTTCCACTAAATGGATGAAGTTCCAAAGTTTAAACCATGTTGCAAGGAACTACATTTACAGGCTTGTTGCAAAGCTTTTCAAACCAAATCTAAAGGAAAAGAAGCTTTGATATTAAAAAATAGAGCAAGCAAAATCTTGTTTAACAAATAAATTGACTTCCATTTCCCTTTGCAAGAACCCATAATGTTACGATGACAAACCAAGATTTTCCATGGTTCATCCCCATACATCGCTCTCATAATCCATTTTGTTGATAAATAAACCCCTTGAGTTTTTGGGTCCAATAGGCCTAATCCTCCTTTAGCTTTGGTTGAGTGCAATGTAACCACAAAGTGGATTTGAAACCAATAGAACCATTCCAATTAGCCCATAAAAATTTCTGGATTATTTTATTCAAATCATCATAACACTTATTAGATGGCATCTAACAAGATGAGTAATACACATGAGAAGCTAGAAAAAATTAATTCACAACTTGGATCTTTCCGGCTAAAGACAAATACTTATTACTTCTTGTGTGAAAGATATATTTTTTTCTATCATATATTTACCCATTGTAGGTAGACTCTGACTTGGTATACCCAAATTTTATGATTTGACAAAGACTCAGAAAAACTTGGGAAAAACTCAGAAAATAACTAGACAACTTTAAAAATTGCATAAATTTCTTTTAAAATATATTTTTTGTGGTAAAATTCAATGACCAAATGTAACCATTGAGTCTATAAATGAGTACAAAAGTGTTTTCTATCAAATTTGATTCATTTGAATACATATTGAGTACAAAAATCCATCATCATGTGGAATCTTGATACAATAGTTAGCTGCATTTGTTATGAATTTATGATGATTGCCTTTGGAAATCATCATCATGATTTATAAATTGCATATTACAACATTTTGACAACAAAATTGAGGAATAATTTATTTTTGGTAGTTAATTTGCTACATGACCTAGTAGTGATAACATTGCATGTACAAAGATACCCTGATTAGTGGTGCTTGACCTAAGATGAGAGTTGTTGATGTGTGTGTATTTTCTTGACTCTGTTCTTTCATTGTCATAACTATTAACAACAAAAATGTCACCTTCTCAACCTATTTCAATGGTGATGTTCTTTGTTCCATTGGGCAACCTTTTCCTTTTTTCTTTATATCCTTGAACTATTATTATGAGTATGTTGTTCTCTAAATTAATGTGATTATCTTCACTATTAAGACATATGTATTTACTCTGTCCGCTTCATACACCTTACTTATTTTGAGTTCTTTGTTGTTCATTCTATCATTAGCATTACTTTCACTGCATTAAGTTCATGTATTATAATAGCACCATTCACACCCTATAACATCATTCTTCATCATTGTATTAATGTGATTATCACTATGTTTGTGACAATGCATACAATATTGTTTCTTTGAATGTTGACTATGTACTCTATCATAATGATCACCACTTATGTTTCGTGTCCTATTTTGTTATGTTCTTGTAGCTTTAAATTGTCATCTTATAGCTATATGTTGTTCCTATAACTTTATGTTTTTCCTGTAGCTATATATATGATATTCTTGTAAGTTTATATATTGTTCTTGTTGATTTAAATTGTCATCCTATAGCTATATGTTGTTCATGTAGCTAAGTGTTGTTCTTGTAGCTTTATGCTACTCTTGTAGCTAAATCCTCTAGCTATATGTTGTTCCTATAGCTTTATATATTGTTCTTGTAGCTTTACATTGTCATCCTTATATAAATATATGTTTTTCCTGTAGCTATATGTATATCTTCCAACAAGCACCATAAAAGTGCAGCCAACCAAACTATGATGTAGGAGTTAACATTGCATACTATATAATATTTAGCTTTTGTTCTTTAGAGTTGGGGAAGTTTATGTCAAAGTTTTACTTATCCAATTGGCGCTTCACTCTTCTACTTGAAATTTTTTTTTAGATTACAGAGACATGTAAATTTTTTTTTTTAAATTATGTACAAACTATAGGAGTAAATCTCCATTTCTAATGGAAAATTAAAAAATGGAGCGGTGCAGGAGGGTTTGGTTCAAGCACAGTGACAGAGGCGGTATCCACCGTGGTAGCTTCGCCGATAGACTTGGCCCACGATGGTAGGGACAACAGGTCCATCCACAAAACCACGGTGGGATGCGGGCCCAAAGGTGGAGCCCAAGATAGTTTTAGTATTCTGAACCCTCAAGTCAGAGGAAGATGGATACAGAGCAGAGCAGATGGGGGTTTTCAAAAATCTAAAAGAGAAAACCTGCAGAGTGACAGATCTAGCACCCTCGCAAGGAAGCTAGCCAATCTGCTAACAACAAAGACTTTCCATCGATGATGGAGAACAAAATCATGGACATCATAATTGACTCGGAGGCCTGGAAAGATTCAGTTCAAATGCTGCACTCTAGAGCCTTTTTCATGAAATGGGGAGGTGCGTGGCCGTCTTACCCAAAATTATGGAAAAGGGTTGATGAAGAATGGGGGCCGCACTCTATGGTGAAGACCCTTCCCAACGCCTTCTTCTTAGTCATCACAAGAATAGATTTTGAAAAAACTCAGGTCATGTATAACGAGCCTTTTCTGATGGGTGGAGTGGATTTCTACATCAACGATTGGGTTCCTAATTTTAACCCCAAACAGACTTCAATCGAGGAAACCCCCTTGTGGATCCACCTTTAAATTTTTCCCCTAAATATTGGAATGAGGAGATCTTCAAAGCAATCATCTCAAAACTTAGGATGTTCTTGAAATCTGATGACACAATTGCCAAGGAGGATTTTTGCATGTACGCTTGAATTTGCATTATGTGGAAGCCACATCCCCTTTTACCCAGGGCCATCAAAATCTATACTTCAAATGGGTACTGATGGAAAGAACTAGAAGTCAAAGAGGCCATGGAGAAATGTAATGGATGAAAAGAATGGGGACATAATGTGTAGGAATGTACGGTGTCCCAGAAGTGCAAGGGCAAGGAGGATCGGGTGCTTGAAGAAAAACTCTCCAAAATCTCGTCTGCCAAGGATCTGGATGGTATCGCAGCAAAGTCTCAAGCCAGTCTGATAAATACCTAAGGCACTCTCTCATGCTCCTTTGGCTAAAAAGGCCCATGCACTAGTTATGTTGGCTAAGGTAACTGGTGGGACAAATGTGACCATCACTTTTCATGACCTTTCTACTGGGTTAACGTCGGAGAATTTGGGTTGAGTCCCTTTGGAGCCGGAGTGGCTCTCAAATTTCATGTCAACATTGAGGATCCAATCTGGTATGGGTATAAGTAGCGACCCCATTCTTGAAACTCCAAAAAAGAATGGCGTTGAGGCCCAGCATCTCATTGTTCTACAAGGCGCAGACCCTCTGATGGAATTTTTCAAAGATATCCCATGTTTCCCCTTTAAAAATGGAAGACTTATTTTCAATAGATGATTCAGCTGCGCAATCTGATTCTGTTGAAGGCTCCTTGGGTCTAACGAATGAAGTAGGAAATCTAGAGAAAAGAACTATCAGGTAGTCTAAAGTTAGATCTGAAATAGTTAATATGGGCGACCAAAAAACCAGGGGCAGGAAATCCATTTAGCAGCTTCTTGAAGATGCTAGCACCATGAAGGGACAATCCAAGCTTCGATATGGGATAGACCTATTCTCTCATGGGAAGCCATGAATATCCTCAAGTAGAAATTCAGGGGCTGGAATACCCTTGACAAGTGTTGCCTAATCAAGAGAGGTTTTGATCAGGCAAACCAGACCTGATATGCATTTAGGAAGCGAAGATGAAGTCAGAAGAGGTAGCAAGCATTTTTGGAGTAAGGAAAAATTGGTTGGGATTATTCTTGGATGCAGATGGAGCCTCTAGAGGCCTGGGTATCTTGTGGAATCCCAGATCATGTAAGGTGGGGGAAATTTGTAAATATAGGAACTGGAAACTAGTTAAGGTAAACTCTTGCATTATCAATTTTGTTGGTTTTATAGTCAATGTTTACGAGCCCATCAGAACCGAAGACAAAAGGTTGGTTTGGGAGGACATTTCAAGGGTTGTGGGATCTCTGCTTCCATAGATTGTGGTTATTACAGGGGATTTCAATATGAACCTATCACCTATGGAGAAAAGAGGTGCGCGGGGGGGGGGGGGGGGGGGGGGGGGNGGGGTGGCTTGCAGGTTCCAGTTGGGTTTTCAACAATTTGTCTCCCCTCTAGGATTGTGGGAGGTGGAGGCTAAATGTGGTAGTTACACTTAGACAAATAGAAGATAGGGATTTTCTAACATAGCAGAAAAGTTGGACCAATTTTTCTTAGCATGAAATTGGAGAACTCTCTTGTTTGTACTAGAATTTGAAGTTCTGGGCTTGGCTAGATAAGATCATTTCCTTGTTTTGTTCATTTTTCAAAAATATGTTGTGTCGATCCGGTGCCCCTTCCAGATGGAAAAAATGTGGCTTAGAGATCTTGATTTTGTGAACCTGGTAGGCCAGTGGTGGTGGTCGGAACCTCAAGAGGAAGGAAATTTATCCTTTTAGTTCTTTCAAAATCATGGCTTTCTTAAACAGAACATGAAGACCTAGAACAAAGTTCATTTCAGAGATATTTTTGAAGAGAAACACACTCTTGAAGGACAGCTGGGGGCTCTCAACAGTAAGATTTTGACATATGGGATGGACGAAGTGGATTTATTGACAGAAAAGAATCTTTTATTTAAGTATGGAAAAATCTTATAGAGGGAGGAGATCTACTGGAGGTAGAAGTCCAGAGAGAAGTGGCTCAGAGAAGGTGACAGGAACACCAAATTTTTCCATAGTTTGGTTAAAGTTTGGAGGAGCTTTAATAAAATCTTGTCTATTCAAAGGTGATATGGATCGAAAATAATAGATTCATAGTAGATTAACATGGAGGCCGTCAAATTTTTCTCATAAATTTGGAGTCAAGAGGCCAGGGGTTTGGACCAAGATCAAGAGGAGCGTGTTGGCATTATCCCACATTTGATCAATCAAGAGGAGAATCAGATATTAACAGAACTTGTGTCGGTAAGTGAACTCAAAGCTTCTATTTTTAGGATTGGTAGTGACAAAGCACCTGGTCCAGATGGATTCTAGGCCTTCTTTTACCAAAAATTATGGGGCTTGTTGAGCTCGGATCTGTTGGGCGTGGTGGAGGAATCTAGGTTTAACAGTTTCATTCTTAAATATTTCAACAACATGATGGTGGCTTTGATTTCTAAAAAGGAAAAATCACTTTCCTTTGACGAATTTAGACCCATCTCCTTGTGTAACACCATATACAAGATAATATCTAAGGTGACTGTAAACAGACTAAAAAGAGTGCTAAACAAGTTGATTTCAATTGAGCAGAGCAGTTTTACCCTAAACATGAACATTGTGGATGGGATCATTATGGTCCATGAAGCAATCCATTCCACCAAAGCTAGTAATCAAAGAAATATTATTTTAAAGTTGGATATCTAGAAAGTGTATGATAGGATGGATAGGTGTTTTCTAATCAAAGTTATGTAGCATTTTGTCTTCCCGGAATCCTGGTCTAAATGGATTGACAACATGATTTCTTCCTATTTCACCTCCATTATTGTCAATGGTAGCCCACAGGCTTGTTTTACTACTTCTAGAGGCATCCGCTAGGGGGACCCTATTTTGCCCTTTCTCTTTATTATACTAGCGGAAGTCTTGGGTAGATTGGTGTCCACGAAGAGATCAGCGGGAAACTGGATTGGAATCAAAATTGTGAGAGGTCTGGAACCAATGACCCATTCCCAATTTTCTCATGATTTATGTTTCTTTGGGTTTGCATCCATGAAGGAGGTTTTGGTCATGGGGTAGGTTTTGGAGACGTACAACACAACTACCGGCCAAAGTGTCAATTGGAAAAGTTCAGAAATTTTCTTCTTCAACAGGGAGGTAGCCTTGTAGAGGAACATAGCTGGCTTGTTTGGGGCCAGAATCGGCAAATTATCATGCAAATTCCTTGGGACACCATTTTTTTCTGGTGCAAGTAAAGTGGAATTATGGAAGGATCTTATAGATGGGTGTCTTGCAAAGATTGTGGGCTAGAAAAGAAGGTGGCTCATCCTAGCTGGCCGTATTCTTATGCTCAAGACAGTGATCTTGGTGATGAGAGGAAACTAAGTGTGCAAAAAATAGTTCCCTACGCTAAACTCCCTAAAAGAGGATCATGCAAATTCAGATTTAACCCTTAGCAATTATAGAATGATAATACAATAACATGCATACATAGAAAAATGAGAATGACACAATGATTTACCCTGGGGAAAACCTTTCGGTAAAAAACCCCAGCACTCCAAAACCTGCACAATGTATTAATCAAAACTAATACTGTTTACAATACACTTGCAATGCAAGTTCTTTCAGGAGATAATCGACACTTGAAGACAAATTTGACAGCATAAAAATGTTCCAACAATACACTAACTTCTCTCAGATTCGCAACCCTAAAAAATGCTTATATCATGCGCTTCACTTTTTAGGGCAACTTCCAAAAGTAGCCGTATTAGGGTTTTACCATTCTCTGAGAAAATAGGAACCCAAACCCCACGATTGCTGAAGAGTGTACAGTACTCAACTGATTAGTTACCACATGTCTTTCACGTCTTCACTCATCATCGAAACTTCCACAATTAGCTCTTACAAATATTAATGATCATCATAGGAATCCATCATAACCGTTTCAGTCATGATTACCTTACACATTGTCCAAAGTGCCAACATTTGGAAAATATCAAATGTAAGGAAATATAAAAGGTTGAGACACCTTATTCCTAACATTCTCC
>MU223622.1:0-20644 GCA_018584345.1 Thuja plicata
GTAGTTGGTTAATGAGCTCATGGTTGGGGATGATTAGTGCACCAAATGAATTCAATATAGGACTAGGGATGGATAGTGGACCAAATGAGCTAAAATATCTCCATAACTTGGTATAAAATGATTGGTAAAGGCCTCTCAAGCATGCAGTTTTACCTATTATATGCATGTAAATATATATTTTGTATCTTTTGTCTCATTTGTTTTATATTTTGTAGTAAAATATTTATTTTTTATAATTAAATATTCTATATTTTAGTTTATCAGATATATAAGTTGAATAAAATCTCACTCATATTATTTATGATGTTCAGGCTTGTACCACTTCAAAATGAACACCACTTGATCATTCTAGTGGGATAGCTACAAGCACCACAAACTACATGTTGCATCCTCTAGTACTATTTGGTTATAAACTTTCTATAATTCTAGTAAAGCTAATTTACTTATCATTTCTTATGATGCAAAGATGTCCTTGGGGAGAATTGGACCTGCAATATGAGAACCAAGAGATCCAACCACTTGAGCAAACCCTAATTGATAAATGATAGTTTGTCTTCTATTATTCTAATTATTTTTCAATAACTTCAAGAATATAATATCAATTTTATCTAAAAAAATTATTTTATAAAATTTTAAAATAAACGTGTGGTGAAAACAATAGATACTTGATACATTTTAGTTATAATTTTATACTAACTTTAATTGTGTTGATACACATGCTAATTTTCTACTCGAATTAGGTTATTATAGTGCAAACATTTTTAAAAAGAAAGAAAAGAAAAGAATCTATCCCCCCATCTAATCATCACTCTAGTGCATTAGTCTATATATGTCATAAGTTCATCCTTCTACGGATCTAGTATGAAATCCCAACTAGGATCTCCTACCTTATTTTGAAAACTCAAGTCACTACATTGCAAAGCTAACATTTTTTAAATGAATAACTACATGATTAATTTTATTTCAAAAATTATTTCGAATTATACTCTAGATCTTCATATTTAAAGACATGTTGTGGAACCTCAATATCATCAAGGAAAATTAATAGTAGATCATTTGATTAAAAGAGAAAGGAAATACATTATGGTGGAATCCTTGTTTTGTATGATCATCCAAAGATATATACTACATCAAACTTCAAGTAGGCATGTTACATCACATTTGTCTTCAAATATTATGAACAACTATGAACAAGGGCGTGATCAAGGAAAATGAAAGAGGTTATTACTTTTTCACATGATAGAATAACAAGTTCTCAAATACCACATGTTCTACAATGACATCAAAAAATATCATGTCATAACCTTCTAGATGTAAATAAAATACCTTTAATTTAAACTTGGTAGTCATTTGTACATCAAATAGTTAATATTAATTAATAAACATAATTATTGATATGGATAAATATTGTAAATATGTTAAGTCTAACTATCTCAAAAATCATGAAATCTCACTTGTAAATTATATTATTTACTGAAAATTTATTTACTACGTACATATATGAATACATAAATTTTAATTTTTGATCAAGAATATACATAAAGTGCATTAATTTTTAATATTAGATGTTTTCTAAATATAAATATTTAAAATATTATACTAATTAATAACATTTGATTACATATTAAAATGTTTATTAATATAAAAAAAAAATTACTGTGTTGAATTACTTTGAGGTCATTTTTTTGGCACGGGGTAAGCTCAGACAAAATGCACCAAAGAAAATAAAAGGTTAACTTTTTTTTTTCCAAATTCGCCAATACACAGTGATTTTTTTGCAAAATTTTTGTGGGTTTCGACCACAAAATATGCAGATCATGAAGAACATATGCTGGAAATTTGCGAAAGTCTATTAGGTTTTCTGATTTTGAAATTTGGTCAAGGATACATTTTGTAGGGAGCTTAATCGCATCCTTTTTTTAAATTGAATAAAAGAAGTAATTAGGTTTAGTTGACTTAATGAATGATAACATTTTCATTTAATACTGATGATTGAAGGATGTTAGCAATTTGTTCTTAGTAAGTTCAGATTCTATTGAAAGTAAGCTATAAACATCTAATATTTAAAGTATAATTAGAGAAGCAACCTGTTCACTCAAAAACTGATCACTGGTATAATCACAAACTGTAAAACAGAAGTTAATTTTTTTAATTTTAAAACTGAGTCTTCGACAGGCGTGTTTGTATTGAATGCAGTGGTTAGTTGTCAAAGTCCCACAATACCTTTTCCCGCGCAGAGATTGTTACCTGTAGAATTGTAATGGCACTCCAAAGCTGATCACGGACGCCTCGAGACAGTAGTTGGATTCTGTGCGACCTTAAATTTTATTGACCTTGTCTGTCCACAGAAAATGAGATAGAAGTGGAATGATAATGAGAGACAAAAGAGGTGGTGAATAGATATGAACCACATGAATCAGTCTGTCATTTCTCAAAGATTAGGGTATTCAATAAGATTGAATATTTGAAATGGTTCCCCCAACTTTCATTAATGACATAAGAACTCCTTCCTTAGTTTCAAAGATGGGAGCACTCAATAAGATTGAATATTTGAAAAGGTTCCCTACTTTTATTAATGACATGACAACTCCTTCCTCGAGGCATTCAATAAGATTGAATATTTGAAAAGGTTTCCCATCTCCATTAATAACATGACAACTCCTTGAGTTTCAAAGATCAGGCATTCAATAAGATTGAATATTTGAAAAGGTTCCCCACCTCCATTAATGACATGACAACTCCTTCCTAAGCTTCCCTTATCATATTATTAATTTTGACTAGGAAGTTCGTTCTATGATTAATCTTATCATTTTCAAATAAGTGATACATGTTATTTTTGTATTGTATTTATATCGATCAGATTGTTAGGATTGAGGGCTACTTATCTAGCCTTTGTGTTTGATGGGGGTTTTGAAAATGGTTTTATTCTAGTGTTAAAGTATTGATTTTGTTAAATTTGTTGGAGATTCAAAATTAGTGTTATTATTAATGGCCTTTTGGTCTAGTAGTGAAGTTCAATAGTTTAGAATTAGCTCACCAAAGATCAAGTCTTGCTAAGTGCAAGACCCCAACATTATAAGGCACGAGGTTGAGATCATGCCTTGAGCAATTGTGGTGACATTGATATTGTTTAGTCCTTGGCTCTCATCCCAACATGTTTCAATCTATTTAAGTTGATATAAAAACCCCCAAAGAACAATAAAATAACAATAATTAAAGTATTCATTTTTATTTTTTAAGAATTTGAAGTTGACTTCATGTTTATTGTATTGGACCTTTGAACTTTATAAAAACTAATCTTTGGAAAGCCTTTTATGAATCTTCTTTGACGTATCTTGTGATACATCGGTCATGGGGAGTAGGTTAAGGTTGGCTTAAAGGTATTTGATTGTTCTAAGTCTCTAAGATTTTTTCTTAAAAGTCTTGTGTGTTCACTAGAATTTGGTAACTAGCTACTTTGCTAAAAAATACTAGATAATTGATTGACCCACAAATGGACTAGCTAGTTTCCAACTAGGGTGTAGGTAAACTTTTATAATAAGCTTTCGAGATATGTTAGAATCAATATTGATGATTTGTAATGCAAACAAGGTTAACATATATTGAAAGTTTAGAATGACTAAATAAATATTTTAATATAATATAAAATATAGCATTATAATAATAAATGTAAAAATATAGCTTGGACCTTAAAATTTCATCCTGAAGGACCATCCAGATCACAGTGTCCAATGTGGTTGGAGCTTCCTTTCTTGACTCTTGTTTTTAGACTCTTCTTGAAAAAATTGTTGCCTAGATTGGTAGGGTCCCCAGGTGCAAAAATAGTTCTAATAAATTTGCAAGTTTAAGGGTACATCCCAAAATTTACGTTGAAAAGGACTTAAATATTAGGCTTATTGGACAAGACTTTGAATTTCTTCAACTACTAGTAACTTGAACAAGCCTAGTGCTTGCTTTTATTATTGTCAAGAATGACATTTAATTAGGGATTATCCAGACCAAAAGGAATAGAATGATTCAAACTCAATTTTTAACACAACCAAGGCAACATCAAGTTATGAACCAGCCATTTGTATCTTCCTTGCCTAAAGGTACAAATTAGGAGTAGAGAAAAGTCCCCACTGTCACCAATATGGATGAAGACTCTAACCATGGTGTCTCTCCTTATAAATATGTTGTTATGGATGATGGATGGAAAATAATTAGAAAAAGGAAAGAGCCATCTAAACCTTATGGTAGAAAGATTAGTTATCCCACTCATTCCATTATAACTCCAATTCTCCTCTTCGCCCTTCTTCTTCTTTCCCCTCTTCTAGGCAAAGATCCAAGTCTCCTTCTACCAAGGATTTAAACACGCCTACTCAAGACCATTTGGTGAGGCATAGATCAATGTCTCCATCGATTCCCAATTCTAATTTGGAATCCTCCAATCATTCGGTTGTTATAGCTAACTGTTTTGATGCTTTTCCACAAGAATACATTCCTTCCACTCTTTCCTTGTCATGAATTTTAAAATATTTTCATGGAATGTAAGAGGGATTTCCCTCCCTTGCTGCAAATATGATGTTAGAGAATCTTTAGCTACTTGGAAACCCGATATTGTTATTATCCAAGAGGAAAAAATCAATGGTCTTTGTCTCTCTTCTTCTCTTTTGAATGTATGGAGAGATGCTTCCTTTTTACATACATCACATCAATGTGAAGGTAGAGGTGGGTTTATAATTGGTTTGGCACCTTGGATGCATAAGTTTATTATTAATCAAGGTGAGGACCCTTCACACAGTTGTGTGTTAGTCCTCATCCTCATTAATGGACAACCTATTATTGGGTTCTACTAGGTTTATGTGCCTAATTTCTCTAAAGAAAGAAGTGAATTATTTGATTGGATGACTAGGAACCCTCCTCATGTTTATTAGGTAATAGGTGTTTCTTTTAACATTGTAAGGAACAAATATGATTGTAGTTGGCCCAACCATACTAAACTAAGTAATGAGGAATTTGATAAATGGTTATTTTGTCATAATACCATTGGTGTGATAGACCCTATTCATAACAAAGGCTCCATCCATGATAATAATTGGTGTTGTCAATCAGGATTGCGCCTATAGCTGGATGTGGAATCTAGCCATCCTATTGAAACATGGAAACATTCTCCTTGGTGGATGAGAGAACGAATCTCCAGATTCTAGGTCGGTTCCTATTAAATTTGAGATATCACCTAATACTGATCTTTATGTTTTTTTAGGAAAAGGGAGAAAGATAACTGAAAATGAATACTAATTAAGAAGGTGATACACCAAAATGGATACAGATTTGTCATAATTATAAATATGTACCTATAGGACATACATTACTGGACTCTGTAATAACTTTCACTTGACAACACCTAGGATGATCAATAATTCACTATTAGGGTTTTGTGCCACTAATTGTAAAAATTCAACCGGCAAATAGGTAACTTCTACAAAAGGTTTATTCTTTATAGCTTAGAATAGGAATTTGAAATAATTCACTAATCTATGCTTGAAAGACACAATACACTTAAATGCAGAAAATTTGGAAGGATAGATAGCAAAACTCAGAAAAAAATATATATGAATAATAAGGTCAGCTCTATTATCTTCAAAATCTGCAAAAATGGTTACAAAATACAAGGAAAAGATGCACAGGAACAATATGTTCACTGATACCTCTATTTCCCCAAATTCTAAACCCCTACAAATGAATAAGAAGTTCAGTTATATAGCCCCTAAGGCCAATTTCAAAAAATGAAATCCTCCTCCCCCCCCCCAAAAAAAGGTCTCCTAAATAGATAGATACCCCTAAATTTTAGGCTCAAATGATGCCCCAAAAATATAGCTTCTAAAAAGCCCTCCAAAATAGCTAAATATCTAAACTTACGGTATAAGTAATGCCAAAAATCTAGCCCTAAATTTATATCTTCTAATGTTGATGCCTTTGTTTTATCTTTTACAATGTTTATTAATTAAGATATTACATAACATTGAAAATATAATTAAACAACCCCAAGATGTAACCCCAACCACTAAAAAACCCTAACTCTAAGCATGGGTAATACCCACCAAACTCGACACCTAATCCATGGTCAACATGACCCAGTTCAAAATATCTCCCTCCCTATCGTGGCACTAGAAGAG
The DNA here is from genome assembly GCA_018584345.1 of Thuja plicata. NCBI lineage: Eukaryota > Viridiplantae > Streptophyta > Pinopsida > Cupressales > Cupressaceae > Thuja > Thuja plicata. The sequence goes on from MU223622.1 coordinate 6,159, forward strand.
CTTGTCTTGGCAACTGGAGTAAGGTTGTCGTGCACTGTGGTTGACAGGGTCTTTACTCATTGTGCATCGTGGACTCCAAAGTTTTATCAAATATGAACATTGGCATTTTTGCACTTCATTTGCATCTTCAGTTTTGAGGAAAACTTAAGGTTTTTTTTTCTTTAGCACCACCATGTCTGAACTCGAACTGTAACTCTCTTTTTTTCAATGTTACTAGAGTCTTTGCATGAAGCTTGGGCTTGGTTATGGTTTCGAGACTCCTCTCTATGATTGTCGCCATGCTAAGAATGTGGTGTTCTCTCCATTTTGTCTTTGTCGTCGTGCAATCTAGAGTTCTTCATTTGGTATCTGGAGTGTTGTTGGAGTTTTTTGAAGCTTTTCATCTGTGATCCACGGGCTAAATGTGAATTTTGAAGTCTCAAAACCATGAATCATGGTGCTCTTCATGGTTTGGATTCTTTGCATGCCATAAAAATGGCGTTGTCCATGCACTGTGATTCTTGGAGCTCGAGTTCTTCTATAGTCTCCACTGCGGCTGCACTTGAGATGCTCTGCTACTGCACCTAACTTGGCCTTCTATTGTTTTTACTCGGTCTGCAACACTTCGAATTGGAATGATTGGTTAAACCATTGTAAGCTTGGACTAAGTCCGAGCTGTGGTTGAAAGATGTACATGCATCTTCGGTTAACTTGGTCTTGAAGCTTGGCATATTTCAGCCACAGCTTCAGACTTATTCCAAGCTTACAGTGTAAGCTTGGACTGCATATAGAATGCGACTCTCTTTGCATGGACTTTGTATTTGGGTTTCATCTGTGGGATTTATTTGAATTGGAGTTTAAATGCCATAACAATCTGAGAGCTTGGGCTCTCTTCTCTCTCCACTGTGGTCATTTCTTGGAGCTTGAAGTTTAAATGCCAGAACATATGGCGCTGCCCATGCATCTATCAATTGAACTCAAGCTACATATCATTTGTAACTTCAATAAGTTGTTTTTCTTTTATTTACTCACTCTTTTCCCATTATGCATGTTGTTTCTTGTCTTTACTATGTGTGTCGTAGCCAATTTTGAACTTGTATCAATCTAGGTATTCACTTCTAACAGTAAATAACTCTATCTTTGTATGTTGTATGTGGTTATCGAGAGGTGAACTCCATTTTGTGTCGGCTCTGCTGAATGTATGAATGTTTGATACATATGAACTTTAACATTAAAACATTGCAAGAATACTCTGTAGTTTAGAAATAAAATCTCAACTCGAGCTTCTTATTGCTCCTCCTTTGGTTGTCTGTAGCTTTGATCGAATTGATATTGTTGTCACTCAATGATTGAATAGAAATATGTTATCCTCCTGTATAAAATTTGTAATATGAAAACTAAATTAGTGTATGCTATCACTTTTTATAATAGTGAGCTATTTTGTTTGAAAGAAATCGACCTTGGCCACCATGTTTGAAAGTCACCAAAATATGTAGAAACTGTTCGTGGAGTCTGTGCTTGTTATTGATGTGTTTATGTAATATTTTACTCAACTCAAGCTCCTTTTTGGACTGGAAGTGTAAGCCCGTGATGTGCTTTGATAAATCTGTACTTATTTGTTGAAATATATGCTTAAATTCCATTTCAATACAGAGCTGAATTGGAGCTATTTGTCAGCTCCAATAAAAATAGACATATGGGGTTCAAGCACGGGCTTGTAAAACCCATTCATAATACCATGAAACAGAATTTGAACATTTAAAATGCACAAACCTTCTAATCAAAAGCACTGTTATTTGATGAGCATGTATAAGAAACATCTTTCTTATTTCCATTCTTGATAAACACTGCTGTTAACAGCATTATTGATGCCTTCTGCAAGCATGGATGTTATTTGATCTTTATCTGATTTGGTCTATGCATCGACATACCTTTGAGCAAGCATTTCCATTCATGCATAAACATGTCATTTTATCATTTAAATATAAACAACAAGAATGAGTAATAACACTGTTTCTCTCTTCCATTGTCTATAAGGCACTGCATTTGCTCTTTTACTTCTGGCATCAACACTGTATTTATCACCATCATTTCCTATTGATTTCTCTTTGAATATGATCTGAACATGTAAAATAATAGCATTTGATCATTCTTTTATTGTTTGATAACTCATAAAAGCCAAAACTGATATCCATTCTATTATGTATATGCATATTCTAATTACAAAATAGATACCATTTAGTTCTATCTACATATGTGTGTTACTTTATAAAAGCAAAACTGTTATTCCTTATTTTGATATAACTTGTTGATTTCATATGCATAGTTCAAACCAGCATTACTATATGTATTGTATCTTTTTTTTTCTTTATGAACTTATGAACTCTTGCATCTTTAATCTAGTGAGGTTCAAGCATGGGCTCGTGACACCCACTGTATTTTCCTTTTCTTTTAACATCAGTAAGTAATAACACTGTTATATTGCATATTTTAATGAATAAATGTTGTACTTTGAACATTTATAGCAGCACTATTACCTTTCTTTTCTTGAACATATGTTGTCATCATGCATATTATAGCTGATTATATCATTGTAGTCCTCTTTGTTTTATATGCTCATCCTCTTGTGTGCATACATAACTTATACAACAATACTGATTATCCATTTGACTCTGTATATATGCACTATTATCTGATTTTATACATCTACATATTCATTCTATTTCAAACCACATTATAAATGATCTTCACTTGTCTAGAATTGAATAACAGGGTTACCTCATTAGTTAATTGCAATTCATCTCCATTTTTGGCATCTTCTCTGTTAATGGTATTAAAGATCATCCCATTTTAATTTGGAGCATCCATCTTTTGATTTAACATACACATCCATCTTTTGATTTTCAGCATCATCAGTGTGCTCAGCATATTTGCATCAATAGTGTTGAATATGTAACAACATGTATGTACTTTGTAACAATTGTTGTATACTGCATTTCTCTTCTTTCTGCATTTTATACTTTAGAATTTATGAACATCTTGGTTGCTTGCATCCACCACCAAGTCCACATGTTAGGTTAATGGATACAATCAATTAATCAATGTTTGTATGTAAATGTCATGTGGAATGACATTAATGTATGAATGTTGGTTTGTTGGTTGGGTTTACTAACCTAATATGTGGATGCTCTGTTTTCCTAAATAGCAACTCCTGAATAATGCAGGATAAAAACTATATGCAGCAAAAGGTTTCATAGAATTATGTCCCTTTAATACTTTATTTAGTTATTGCAGATGCACACTTTGCTATTGCATTGATGTTTACATAGATGTATAGTTCTAAAAGTGTGACTGTAGCATGTTGTTTTAGGTATCTATGTATTGCTTAGATCCCGCTTGGATCTAACTACTCTCTCTCCATGATGCAGGAGAAAACCAAAAGAAGACTTAGGATGAAGAGACAAGGCAAAAGACATGAAGATCCAGATGATACAATTGTTCAACTCCAATATGAAAAAGACCTCTTAAAGGCAATGCATAGACCCCTATACCTTCCTATGCTCCTTTCTTACTTTCAGCATTGTATATCTTCTCTATGTTTACAATTTGAAAGATGTAACCTATGAAGGAATACTTGTTTATTACATGTATTCAATCTTAATGTTCAATGTAATGCTCAATTATGAAATTGAAAGTTTAAATCTGATCAATACTTAGATAACAACATTAGTGTTAACATGAATGCAAAAGCAATGTATTTTGTCTTCAATATCTGAATAGTAGTGTTGAATAGATGTACCTTTATGCAATCTTTCTATTGTTTATAGTTGTAATGCTGCATGTGTACCTTTATCTTCTGAATTTAAACAATTTTGCAACTTAATACAGCAACTCTAAAATCTATAATCCAATAAAAGACAATTATCAATTTACCAATTTAGTGTGCAACTAAAATGATAACAATTGGTTCACTTAGTTGAATTGCAGATACAAGGAGAAGAGAAATATCAGTAGGCTCGATAGATTTTATATATCTCTCAATCTCCATATTGTTTAGGGAGTCATTGGTGTTTGTGTTAGAGTAGAATACACTTCTAGTCACTCATATCATTATCATATCCTTTGTTTAGTCTCAAGGACTGATATGGACAATGAGGAGTCAAAGTTGCCATACAAACTGGTGCAAGAGCAATTCTAGAGACAACACTCATGGAATGTCATGAGCCTAAATAAATCTAAGTACCTTAGTCAATAAGGATGTTTGTAATAAGGAACCAATTTTGTGAGGACATTGACATGAGCACCACACATAAGCCTCATGGTAAAACTGGTCAAAAGAGGTCCATGATAGGGTAGATTTTATTTTTTTAATTCCTTAGGGTGTTTTGGAATCAAAATGAATGAGTTGGTAAAGATCACAAAAGGCCTAGATGCATTATGAAGCCATTGGGAATCAGTATGACTCAAAATGTGCTACCCTGATGGAACATGCTATCCTGATGATCGGTGTATGTTACTCTGATGAAGTGATCGAGGATCGACATCACTCAAAATTAGTTACCCCGATGGAACATGTTATCCCGATGATCGGTGTCTATTACTCCGATGAAGTGATCAGGGATCGACAAGTCTGAAAATGAGCTACCCCGATGGAACATGATATCTCGATGATCAGTGTGTGTTACTCTAATGAAGTGATCGGGGATCATCATAACTAGAAATGTGCTAACCTGATGCCCGATGAAGTCATCAAGAGTCGGCGTAACTGGAATTATGTTTGGTTGATGAACAGATGATGTCTTTGGGTTAACCTACGCCGATGTGTTTGTTCATCTTCTGTAACGATCACACTCTTTTGGAATTCTTCTTGGGTGTTACCAAGAAGTATGTGGATATTCTAGAGGGAATGCTACAGAATGAGAGAGTTCGCAATAGTTGTAACAAGTGAGAATAGTTAGATAGATGATCTGATGAAAGGTAAGCAAACTGGTTAAAGGCAATACACAATTATGGTTTTTCCTTCACACTTTTTTACTCTATGTTTCATATCTGTGAATGGATGTTTAATGCTATACATTAGGATATAATTATTTTTAGTTGTTTTGATTTCTAGAGTAGTCGTAGGGTATTTAACAATTGTTAGTGTCTAGTTGGAATCGCCTGAGTAGCAGGGTTTGGCCTAGGCATGTCTATAGCTTGAGTTTCCGCCATTGGAGCACCATGACCATTGGGGAAATGCAAGCAGAGACATTGTGCAATAAAATTACCTACAAGGGAAACCTATTTTCTAAAATTGCCTGGACGCACTAGTCGGGCAGCTCTATGTGACTAGTTCTGTTAAGACATTGGAGATTGCATAGATGCAACAGAGGATTGGTATGGATCTTGTCACACAAATTTTGTGTGAGGTTAAGAACATGGAAAATGAGACTTGAGTCACCTTGGAACAAATAGTTCAACTTTGATTGGCCTTAGTAGAGTGATCATGGAAATAAAACCACCTAGTTTAATACTTGGCTCTGCATCAGATTGGCATCAGAGCATAGGAGAATCCTTTGGGAAAAGGAGTTACTTGAATACATTAGTAAAAGAGTTAGAGGGAGAGGCAAACGCAATGCTTCCTAAAGTGAAAAATGCAGAACTTGCAAAAAGGATTCAAGAAAATTAAGAACATAACCATTGGTTGATGGCAGAATTGGAGAAGTTGAAGGGTAAGCTCAAAAAGGAAGAGGATTATTTCTCAAATAAGTAGGAGGAGGAGTCCATTGGGCAAGATGAGGACATTCCTACAGAGAAAAGGAACTTCCTAAATCTGCTCAAGTCTATGGGAGGGAGAGAAATAGATAATAAATCAGATATTCCTATTTTTGTGGGAAATTGGATGTTGACGGATGTCATGGACTGGATAGAGTCCTTAAACAACTACTTTGAGTTTGAAGAGGCTCCTGAGAACCAAAAGGTCAAGATATCCAAATCCAAGTTGAAGGGTGTAACCCTTACCTGGTGGAATTTTGGAAAAAGGTGAAAAAGTGAAGGAAGGAAATAATATGATATCTACTTAGAGTAGAATGGTTTCAAAGATTAAAGAGATTTATATGCTTGAGGAATATGAAGTAAAACTTCATCGAAGGAGACAAAATTTGAGGCATATAGAGATGGATGTAAACACATATATAGATGAATTTCAAAAACTCAGTCTGAGATCTAGGCAAAGTGAAAGTGAAAGTGAGTAAGCGGCCAGGTATTTGAATGGTCTTAGAATGAACATACAAGATGAACTAAACCTTTTGAGCCCTGATATAGTCCATAAATGTTTTCAACTAGCATTAAAGGTGGAAGAGAAAATCAAAAGGAGACAAGAGTAGAACAGTAGAGGCAGAGGGAAAAACCTCAGAGGAAGAGGTAATACTCAGGGTAGAGAACATAGTCCTAGACCACATGGAGATTCCAATCAAGAAAGTTCACATGGAGAAGGAAGCTCAAGAGGAAAATTTAGAGGTCCATAAGGCCTAATTGTAGAGGGATATTGGGAGGAGGGAGTTCAGAACCTTTCAGATTTTATAAATTCAACCAAATAGGTCATGTTGCAGCCAAGTGCCTAGAGAAAGGAGGATCAAGCTCCGAGGGAGAGAGGAGAACACATTTGGTTCAAGACAATGATTGCCAGAGTGTTAATTTGATTGATTCTTATGGACTTCCAGAGAGAGGAAAATCCTTGATGGTAATGAGAACATTACTGAAGGTAACAAGCAACACTGAGCCACCAGATAGGAAGGCACTCTTCTGGACCACATGCAAAGCAGGAGGAAAGGTATGCAACGTTATAATAGATTTTTGTTCAACTGAAAATTTGGTATCATTAGAGATGGTAGAAAAATTGAAGTTGAGAATAATTCCCCATCCATTCCCATACAAATTTTCTTTGAATACTAAGGGAAAGCAAATCTTGGTGGAAGAACAATCTTAGGTTTAATATCATATAGGTGCATACAAAGATAAACTTATGTTTGGTATTGTTGAAATGGATGCCTGTCATCTTCTTTTTGGAAGACCGTGGCAATAAGACCTAAAGACTCATCATGATGGACGAAGAATAATTACTCCATCACCAAAGATGGAAAGGTGATTGAATTAATACCCCTACTTGATAATAGTGAAGAACATATAATTTAAAATAAAAAATAAACAAAAAAGGAAGAAATGTGTGCACCTAATATCAATGACGATCAAAATAGGTCGGAAGCTCTCATGAAATGCTGATGTCAGACTGGGATGTCACTGAGTTCACTCCAACCACTAGGTTCACAAAATATATGAACAATAAAAATGAAAATGAAATCGACCGTCGAAAATTTATTTAGGGGTGTTCGTGCGAAGGGGGTCTTCACATGAACACCACCACGTAGGGTACTTCGCGCGAAGGGGGGTCTTCGGTCGAACACCCCCGCATAGGATACTTTGCACGAAGGGCTTTACCCCCTTCGTGTGAACACCTCCCTTCGCGTGAAGGTGTTGAAAATGAAATTTTTTCCAATGGCCGATTTTTCTTCATGCCCAAAAGTGGGACACACTATTGTGATATCACCCAATTATTTTTCTTTAAACTAAAGTAAATAGCATCTATGAAAATCTTTGCACTTTAGTGTCTTATAGCCAGAAGGTCATGAAAGATTATGTTGCAAATATTAGAACCCTAGTTGAGAAGATTGAAAGACTTCATCAAAGCCACCAGATTGTATATGTCGATGCATGGGATAAAGGCACTCAGGGGTCTACTGACGACAGTAAGGGGCCACGTACTTCAATGTGTGGGAATCTGAAAAGGGCTTTAGTCCATTTTACTCAATTCTTGCAAGAGCTCAAGAAGATGACACTTGAAACTTCTTAGATGGAGGCTAAGTTTGATGACATGATTAAGAAATGAAGCTAGGCCTTTAGGGTATGTTTCTTTGTTGTTCTCTTTTGTTTTCTATTCTATTGTTTTTTGGTTATTAGTATGTTGTTGGTTTCCTAAAGTCTTGTTGTTGGCAAAATTTTATATATAGGGTTTTGGGTCCCTACAAAACTTGTTTGAACCTTAATCAAAAATATTAGATACATCATATTTAACACATAAAATATATTAAGATATTCTTTTCTACAATTTTAAGCTTTTTGTGCTTATGATAAAATTATTGTTTGGATTGCTAACCATGGATATTGATTGCAAGATATCTATAATTCTTGCTATAAAATTTAACCTAAAGTCTAGTTAGAAACACTAATCAATCCACTCTTGTCTTAGTAAATAAATAAATATCTTCTTATCGGGTAGTAAATTACCAAATTCTAATAAACACACAAGGCTTCCAAGAAAATGTGAGTCTTAGAGAGTTAAACTCCTTTCAAGTGATTATTAATGTATTTTCCACCGTTAGTATCTTGTAAGACACATCAATAGATGACTCTCAAAGAACCTACCAGAAATTAGTTGTCATCAAATAAAAAGACCCTCACCCCCTAAAAAATAAAATCAACTTCAAATCTATTGAAAAGTGATAAAAATAAATAATCCTTAACTCTAAACAAAGCTATTTCAAACCTCAAAAAACATTGACCATATAAATACACTTCAACCAATAAATATATTCAAAACTTTCACAAGTTCAAAAGAATGGATAATCGATAAGTAGGGGATATTTTCTGCAACAAGTCAAATAGTGATATTTCTATAAGGATTCAACTTTGTAGCTTTTGAGTCAAATTAATTAACCCATGGTTCATGAGTATTGATTCACAAGAACACATCTCGCATGAGAATTAATAGAACACTTAACACTCTTTTCATCTAGGTGATGCTCGCAGAGGTGAAACATGGACCTTCCCGAGAGGTCTTCCGTCCCACTACTAATCCAAGTCAAGCACACTTTATCATTGAGTTTCCTTCAAGGTTAATCCCACTCAGATTGCTACTCCATTTATAAAACCTTCAACAAGTGTTGTACCTTATAAATCATTCATTATAGAGCCCCTTTAGCTCATCAATTGAAAAGTAGGAAATATTTTCCACAACAAATCAAACTGTAATATTAAATATTGATAGAAATGTCACCAAAAAATATATAGGGGATGAACACCAATAACCAAACTTGTTCTCATAACCATTCAATCCACACACACCCAACCCCCCAAAAACCCTCAATTAATTAGTCAATCATTACTACACAAATGACCTAAGACATAATTGTGTCATACACTAATAACCATTCACTATATTATGCATAGTTGAACAATACAAGAAAACAACAACTGTTACATTTATGTTTATAATACACACCAAGTTGCACAAATTTACTTAAATTTATATTCAAAAAATCACTTTCATGTTTACAGAAAGCACCACATACAAGTGGTCCAAAACATATTATATTATACTTAAGTATAAATATGCACAACTATTGGTGCATTATTTGTAGCAATAATTTTTTTTAAAGTTTATGTTCTCTTGTATGCACATTCTCCTGCACATACTTACAACTATTGGTGCGTTGTATGCTACAATGAAAACAATTATAAACTTTATGTGCTCTAATATGCACATTCTCTCACACATCCTATCACATCTTCATGCATTTACTCCTACTGTTACTAGTACCTGCACATACAGTAGTTGGTCTAAGGCTCACCCATAACCAAATAAACAAAGGAACAAATTAAATACAAAACTAAATTGATGAAGCCATCTCAGAAATGATAAATAAATGGAAAGCAAGTGCAGTATGAAATGATCGATCCTTTCCCACTCTATTTTAAAATTCAAAATGAAAACCCACAAATAGATGCATTCGTTTACACATTTGAATTCTTTAATAAGAAGGAATTTCCAGTGTCAATTTCACCACAAATTCTATTTGTTTGCATTGAATATCCTTTGCAGATATCAAAGCTCAAGAAGGCTACCTCTACACATTCCTATAATCAAGGTGATTGTTCATATTGGTACCTTAAGATGCTATTTAGTTCATGTTTTAATAAATCAAACTAGTGTTAATGTGTATGTGTTCCCTATATGCATTATTTAGAGGCATGCAAATTATACTATTTTTAGTCAGCTATTAATAATCATAGAATTCCAAATTTAGAAACGACGACATTTCTTTAATGCAACATTTACATACTATTTATTTTATGTTTTCATAAATCAAACTACTATTCATATGTTTATATTCAATGTATACATTAGTTGTAGGCATACAGATTATAGTGGTTTCAGTTAGATGTTAATAATCATCGTAGCAATCCAATTTTAGAAATAACATCATTACCATTTCTTTAATCATACCATAGTTACATCTTTATCTACTCCAATACATATATACATATTCATATATAGTTAAACGAACCGTAATTGATGTCTATATTAATACATAGGTATACTTGTGTAAAATAGTGTACCATTAATATTAATACATTAAATTAAAAATATTGGAAATTATTAATAATATATTAAATCTATGTTATTAAACCATTTTAGTGTTGATATAATCAATCAATATATATTATTAAATTCGCATCAATAATATAATCAATATTAAATTCACATTAATAAATATATAATTAATATAACATAATTTATATTATCCATATTGATTATATAATTAATAACATAGACCATATTAAATCGACTAAGTAATAGTCGGTGATAATAATAATAAGTCCAAAGAAATCATCAAGCGGGATTGTTCAGTTGCACAAGCCAGAGAAAGTCGACTTACACAGAGAAGCGAAGGGTGATTACACAGCCTGTCTACCATTCATTGATAGTAGTCTTCATTTCCTAAACTCAGAGCACTTGGATACTTAGGCAGAATCATATATATATATATATATATATATATCATAAGCATTCACCACAGAACCATTAGAGAGCGGCAGAGTATACTGAAGAAGCCTCCCAGCAAGGTAGCGATAGATCACACAAGTTAGGTATATTATTATTAATTCGTGATAACAAGACAATACAATATAATTAGCAATGCCTAGTCAATATCCACTCGATTCATAATTAAATTGAGGATTTGGTATTACATAAGCAGGATAATCAATTATTAATAATACAAAGATATAGATAAGGGAGTAATTGAATCAATGCAGTTCATTGTTGATCTGGTATTTGCTAACCAATAACCATTACAAATAGGAATAAAATAACAATCATCCAAAAAGGTAACTAGATTTTATAATCACAATATAAATTCAATATTTTGAATAAAATCATCCATCATAGTTGGAAGGAGGGGAGTAGATAACAGGGTAGGGTTGATCTCTAAGAAAAGCCAATAAGAATGTATCTTGGGCTTAGATTTATTGAGCCAATAGACCCCCTACATCTGCCTTATATTCCTTTATGATGTAAATAGACGTTAAGAGGAAGGCATGACTAGGGAAGGAAAGTAACCATTGAAGGTTTCCTTGTCTAACTCTAAGATGATTTGTCCTATAGGGGAAGGCACGGTTAGGGAAGGAAAGTAACCATTGGAGGTTTCCTTGTCCAGCTCTAAGATGACTTGACCTCCACAAATAATGTACCCTATAAATCATGAATATAATATCAACTCTCTAAGCTTAATAAAGTAACAATGGTCAATATTATTTCTAAAACTAATCAATGTAATTATGTTTACAGGATTTAGGTAAGCTGACTAGGTAGGGACATTACAATTACCACTTCAGGCAGCGCCTCCGTTCAAATTTAATGTTTCTATTTTGTTGTAAACATTTCTTTTTCTCATTTCCACTTGGAGTTTGATATATTGTTTCATAATTTCTCTATATGTCATCATGGGTTTGACTGAATTGATTTCTTTCTCTTTATACTATGAAATCATTACATGGAATGTGAAATAAAGAGAACATTTTTTTGTTCTATTTGGAATCTCTTCTTTTTTAATCATGAAATGTAATGGGTATTCACTATTATTTAGAATCTCATGGTTTTTTATTCCTTAAATGTAATGGGTATACAATAATGTGCCAATTTTTTTTCTAGTTTTAGGATTAGTCATCATGCATGCTCTCCACACATCATGAAACTTGTACCCATCATTTCTCCCTACTCTTCTTAGTTAATGATATGGGTTTATCTATTATTTTCCACATATACTTAGCCCTAAAATATTTGGGTTTTCATTGTTTTGGGCATTTGCACTCTTCAAATTAACCAAGTCAAATAATGCTTATAGTTTCTAAATAAATGTGTTCATAATAGGTGTAGGTTAACTCATTACCACGTCACATGGATGAAAGGGAATATCAACTGGAAGATAGATAATTAAAGTCACCCATGGGATGCACTTCACAGATACATAGCCTGATGAATATGTCATTGCACAAGAGTTGTTGTTCATGGTTGTGTAGCACAAGTAGAGATCAATCATGTTGTTAAAATTGCAAACAACATTGATCAATCATGCAATGCATAGTAGCTTCCCTCGCCTACTATCCCCATTAGAAAATGGAGGATAGATGCATGGAGGTTGTAGTTACCAACATAGAAGATAATATCATGTCACTGAGGGGTGCATTGGAAGGTCTAAATTTTCCACCAAAACCGTCTAAACCAAATATTATAGATGTTCAAGGAGCTCGTAATGTGGTAATAGACAATGGAGAAGTATCGAGTTTTCCAACTCAAGTTACCATACCTAATTGGTTGAATGAGGGAGCCACTAACACTGGAGTTATTAAAAACTTTGTTAATGAAGAAGTCTCTCTTTCCATGTCATCCCCACCACATATTGATCCAACATGGGTGGTTCACTAGTTTACAAATGCATTGAATAAGTAGCAGCAAGATGGTGTTAATAATGATGATTAGATTGACACAAGTGACCAGGATGTTGACTTCATGTCATGAAAGGAGCAAATAGGGGTGAAGAAGGTTGAATGTGATGCAAACCAAGAACCACTAGAAGTAATCATGCTAGACAAGAAAGAAAAGAGACAGAAAGAAGTGGAGGACAAATAATTTGAGCAAGGAATAATGAAGAATGAAAAGAGAGGTCCAAGAGAGCCCAAGAGGAAAATGGAGGTCGACTGAAAAGGCAAAAGTCTAGCAAAGGAAAAGATAAGTACATTGAGTAAACCTCTGCAATCCGAGCAAGGAAATGACAAGAGTACATTGACTACACCTCTACTATGTGAGAACCCAATTATGCTCCAGATATTCAACCTCTTAATCCTATGTTTTATAAGAATTAGTAATGTGTAGCAAGGGAGACCCCCTAGGTGCTTGTCACAAATGGAAATGAATGTTGATGAAAAAAAATATTGATAGCTCATTTAGCTTTTATGATACAAAAATCTCCCAATCAACTGATGGCTCCTACAAGTGGAGAAGAGGTTTCTACCTCTAGATATGAGACACCTTGTCCTTATCTAGGATTTATGAAGAATTTACTAGAGTAGTCATAAATTTGAAATGTTAATTGTGTGGCAGCATAATTTTGGGATTTTCTTTGCATATCAGATCAATGTATAAATGTGGTATGATAAAAAATGATGATAATATTTCTTCTATGGTGAATCAAACCTTACATATGTAACTCTTTTTGTGAAAGTCAATACGAGGTTCCAATATTTTGTCTTGTGTTTCAATGTTGTAGCCATGGATCAAATTTTTTATGTAAGATGTTGAATTATTTTACTATAGTGTTGAATGATTATGTTTCACATATCTCTCTGCATGTAACTAATTCATAGACATCTACATCTACACACACACACACACACAGTTGTAGAATTTATGAAAATCATAATTAAATACTATGTTAAAGTTGACCATAAAATACAATTCACAAATATAGATCTTAGTGAATTGTTGAATGATTATATTAAGGTGGTGAATGATTTTATGCAATCAACTTTATGCATTAAAGAATTCACAATCTTAAAAATCAGAACAAACAATAAAAATTGAGAATTCACAATCTTAAAGAATTGAGAATAATAAAAAGAATGTCTAACCAACAATAAAAAAAATCAAAACAAATTATGTTTATCAATTCATTGCCTTAGTAAAGTAGAGAAGACTTTACCTATATTACGTTGTTGATCTTTCAATCTCATAGTAGTCTTTGTTGCCCTACCATAAAAGGTTAGATGCAAATGATAATCAACTTCAATACATTTATATTTGTGACAAATACAACTAAAAAGAAATGAAATAAAAATAATAATATATTGCATTGAGAGTAAGATTTCCCATATAACTTTAGTGTTTTAGCAAACACATTTACATTGAGATGGAGGTCATCCACATAGTTTGCTCACCTCTTCAACGATCTCCCATGCCTCCAAAAAAAATTGTAATAACTGGTGTAAATAACAATCCCACAAAATTTATCTTTACAATTTTGCATGCACAACATTTTAAGAAAATAAGATATTGCCCAATTTTTTGACCGGTTTCAAAATTAGACATCATGCATCCAGAAAGACATACATGCATACATAAACGCACATATATA
>MU223622.1:38727-60507 GCA_018584345.1 Thuja plicata
CAATTATTTCAATATTTCCTAAGGTTTGATCATTTTTATTTAATTAAAAGATTTAATCTCCCTTTTAATTAAATAAAATTCATCTTATTTAATTAAATTAAATTCCTCCCATTTAATTAAATAAAATCCTTCTAATTTATTTAATTAAAAGAAAACCTCCCTTTTAATTAAATAAATAAAAATCCCCACTTAAAGCACTTTATTTGATGAAAAAGGAAATAAATTAAATAAAAGTTCTTTTTTATCACATATTTCTAAGTGGTGGGCTTTTTGCCTCTTAATCATAGCCTTTGATTTTTGCCTCGTAATCTCAACCATTCACTTTTCTTTATAAGGAAACCTCTCATTCTCATTTTCATATAGAATTTTTAGGTGTTGTTATGTTGTAGGTTTGGAGAGCAATTTTGGAGGAGGATTTGAGCACTCAAGCTTGGATATTGCAACTTCTCTCTTCTTGTCTTCTTCTTCTTGCATCCATGGCTATTCATGTAGATTAGATTCATGTTTACTTTCATAGATTAAATTTTCATATTTCCCTTCATAGATTAATCTTGCATTGTTATCATTTAGATTAATTTCCTTTCATGCACTGCAATCATATAGAATAGTTTTCATTTTCATGCATTGAATCTCTCATTTCTTGGTGTACTTGCATGGGCACAACTAGGTCAATCTGAGGGCCTTCATCACACACCTTTGCACTCCATGACTAGAGAGATATGAGTCGATATTTGAGGCCTCATTCTTGAGCAACCTTGGATGGAATGAGTCATAGAAGTGTGACACATTTTCATCACACAGCCACCAAGACAGGGTCAAGGGGCAGCGCCCCTTGCGGGGTCTGGGGGCAGCGCCCCCAAAATCTCAAATGCCTTTTATTATTTTATTAAGGCATCCTGAGTTAATTTTTTATCATCAAATTTATACTAACCCTATTTTTTGTAACCGTTGGATGATCCTAGATCAATGGCATAAATTATATTTCGGGCCAAACTTCTAAAGGATACAAAGTTCCATAGAAAGTTAGTGATAGAGACACATGTCCATTGTCAAATCTATTTCAGGCCAAAGTTTTAAATGATAAAAAGTTTCATAGAAAGTCTCTGGAATAGAGACACATGTCAAATCTATATACTTAAACTGTGCCCTAACCTTAAATGTTGACCACATATTGGCAAATATGGCCATCAATTAAGACATACTTCCGAAATTGCAAGCAAAAATAATAAATAAATCATTTGGAAAACATAGATTCTATTGACGAAATCCTTAAAATAGATGAATTTGTACTTTCAGCATAACTTACCCCAATGAAGCCATCGGGAATCAGTATGACTCAAAATGTGCTACCCTGATGGAACATGCTATCCTAATGATTGGTGTATGTTACTCTGATGAAGTGATCGGGGATCGACATGACTCAAAATGACCTACCCCAATCGAACATGCTATCCCGATGATAAGTGTCGTTTATTCTGATGAAGTGATCAGAGATCAGAAAGTCTGAAAATGAGCTACCCCGATTGAACATGATATCTCGATGATCGGTGTGTGTTACTCTGATGAAGTGATTGGGGATTGTCATAACTAGAAATGTGCTAACCTAATGCCGGATGAAGCCATCAGGAGTCGGCATAATTGGAATTATGTTTGGCCGATGAATAAATGATGTCTTCGGATTGACCTACGCTGATGTGTCCGTTCATCTTCTGTAATGGTTGCCAACTTTTGGACACCACAATGTTCTCTCTATTTCACATTGCATGGAATGATTTTGTAGTATATAGAAAAAGAAATTGAACAACTCAAAGTTCAAACCCTCATCGGCGTACAATGAAATGATAAAAAAATACATCAAACTACAACTATGAATTGGTTCAAGAAATATTTACAAAAAAAAAAATAGAAAGGTTAAATTCAAGAAAAGGCGCTACCTAAAGACAGTGCACTCAAACCCTCAACGACATGCAGAAAAATCATGGCGGTGGGAAGCATTCGCGATAGGCAGAAGACAAAAGCGATGAAATAATTCCCAAAACCAACCCTAAATTAAGATTTTAGGGCTCTTGCGTTTGCAGGCACTAGTCTCAGAAACATTGGCAACATGTGATTCCTCGCATGGAGACGAGTATCAGGGATAACTTTAAGAAACCCCCTCCTGGGAAAAGGTGTAAAATCCTTGCAAATTCTACATTTTTTGGGGTGGGAAATTAATATTGTTGGCAAAAAAATTAATTTGAAAGCAAAAAATATGAGTTTGTACTGGCGATTATTTTCAATTTTATGAAAATTCTATAAAATCCTAGCAAATCTTTCATTATTGAAGAAAATTGTGGTGACATGCACACATACCTAGAAACTATCATTTCACCATTATTCTTATATGGATCCTAATTAATTATCAGACTCAAAGGTTAAATTTTCCCCACTTTTATCAGTGTAATTTTCTGTAAAATAATTTGATGGGGGTTTGGGGGCAGCGCCCCCAAGACAAGGTCAAGGGGCAGCGCCCCCAAGACAAGGTTAAGGGGCAGCGCCCCTTGCGAGGTCTAGGGGCGGCATTCCCGAAAGCTCAAATGACTTTTATTATTCTATTAAGGCATCCTAAGTTAATTTTCTATCATCTAATATATACTAACCCTATTTTTTGTAACCGTTGGATGATCCTAGATCAATGGCATAAATTGTATTTCAGGCCAAACTTTTAAAGGATACAAAGATCCATAGAAAGTCAGCGAAATAGAGACACATGTCCATTGTCAAATCTATTCCAGGCCGAAGTTTTAAAGGACAAAAAGTTTCATAGAAAGTCTCTGGAATAGAAACACATGTTAAATATATATACTTAACCCATGCCCTAACCTTAAATGTTGATGACATATTGGCGAATGTGGCCATCATTTAAGACATACTTCCAAAATTGCAGGTGAAAATATTAAATAAATCATTTGGAAAACATAGGTTCTATTGGTGAAATCCTTAAAATAGATGAAATTAATTAATAAAAATGATGGTGAATTGAATTGCATTTGACCAAAAATTTATTAATTCAGGGTGATCTGACCACCCGTCTCGGTGCATATTACCAATTTCCAATGTGTCGACGTGATATATTCCCCAGTTGGCGAATATTCACCACTGAAGTTTTCCCTGATGGGTGTTGAGGTGTTTATGAATGTGGTGTCAAATAATTTTAATGGGATTTTGAATGATTTTTTGAAGGTATTGAATGATTTTAATGGGATGTCGAACGATTTTTGGAAGGTGTTGAATGATTTTATGAAAACTTCATCCTAATGCAAAAGTGTTCAATGATAACGATCTCACAGTCAATTCCTTTTATAATTAAATGTTTTAATATTTTCTAATGAGGGGATTTATGTTTTTTTTTTAATTTGGTGAACTGTTAATGGCGCTTAATAGTTCATGTTTCGGTCAACACTTTGAAATGGCCACTTTTGGACCTTTCAATGCTCGATGATCTCTACAAAGAATTTCATTAACACACAAAAGCCAAAAAAATATGTTTTAACATATCAACTCTCATATGAAGACAACAAAAAAATTGTCAAAATCCAAATATAATTTAAGCTCTACAAATGTACGAAATTAGAGTTTGCAATTATTGGTATACTTCCCCTAATCATCAATCCTAAAATATCCAACTGAACATACCCTCTTAACCAACCTAAATACACATGCAACAACTACGCCATAATCAGAGTACCTGATTCGTTGAATTAAACAAATGGGAGAAAAAGAAACGTGGAACAAGAGCTACATAGGTATATGTCTTTTGTTTTGATATAACTTCAATTCAAGCCACTTTCTTTGACCAAAGTAAAGGCTGACTGACACTCTGGTTTGTCATGTCATTCACAGATTCAATGTTATTCAGAAGAACGGGTCATTATAATTTAAGAGCCCACATAAATCTAAAGGCTACAATTACTATTTTTTTATGGAGGTTTTATACATAATTTGTAGATGTCATAATTTGGAGATGTGTACATATATGATACAGGAATATGGATCATAGGTTGAACTTCTTTTAACTATTAAGTGAGGGGTATCTATTCCGCCAAATTCTACCAACTACTACTTTTCAAGTTATTTGAAATCAGCCTTTCAAATACCTACAGAATCATTATTTTTTAATTAAATAATGTCAACATTAATCTTGTAGTACTAATCCTAACTACATATGTCCAAGCTACAACCATTGTCTACTAATATATTTTTTATTCCTACTTTCCTATATTAAAAAAACTCTATTCCAAGGTAAAATTCGTTTAATGACATTAGGTAAACATTGGAGATTGATTAGAAGAAATGGTAATTTTAATAGGATTAACATTGTAGATATGCATACATACATATAAAAACATATATGTATATTAATATTTATGTATATGTAATGTGTGTGTGTGTGTGTGTGTGTGCACGCACACACACACATACATACATATACACATGCACATATAGATATATACACATAAATACATATATAACTACTATTTTAAAAGGATTAGTACTTGAATAAAAATGACACCTTCAACTCCACATGGGTAGCGGGGTTGACTTGGGTCATGGGTTTGCTCCCCATTGGTCTCGGGTTTGACATATAAATATATACACATAAATACATATAAAAATTCTATTTTAAAAGGATTAATACTTGAATAAAAATGGCACCTTCAACTCCGCATGGGTAGCGGAGTTGGCTTGGATCATGAGTTTTCTCCTCATTATTTTCTTATTCGACTCTAAGGCTTGGGCTTACTTGATGCACGTGGTTTGTGGGCTATTGCATGCATCCTTAGAGGATTAGTCTCACCTCAGCTTGCACCTTCCTAAACCCCAACTTGGCGATATGTAAGTCCAAGGTAAGGCAGGTTGAACACTAGGCCAAGTCACAGGGATATCTCTAAGTTTTTAAAAAAATGACACCTTCAAAAATATTATCCAAGATATTTCAATAAGCATCGAATGTAAGCATGATATCTAAAATAGTTATCTTAGCTTATATATATTCTACAAAATAAAATTTCAAAGTTGTGTCATGCTTTAGACCAATTTATCAACACAAGTGAATTTAAGCATTTCTAGCTAAAAATTAATTTTGATTTTGTTACATTTATTTTAGACAAATTAGCTATAAGACAAAACCTTCCCAATTGAAATGTCCACCAAAAACATGTTTATCATCACTTTTAGTCTAATTTACCAAAAACAAACCAAAAAGCTAAATATTTTTCACACTACTAATATCAATAACTTTTTCAAAATAAAAATAAAATACATTTTGTAGATTTATATGTGTAGCTTGAAAAGTATTATTTTCTCAACAATTTAATTATTTTTATTTTAACTAAAGGAAAGGCATCGACACTAAAATTTAATATGGATTATATGTACAAAATAAATACTAAAGTTTATGAAAAAGGTTAAAGAAAATATGATGCACTAGAGTAGAGATTCCATGTCATGATGATTACTTTATTTTGGACAAATATTTAAAACAAAAGTCACACTCTATTGAAATAGTGGTGTTTCTCTATACACAAATCTTAAGATTTATTAAAATAAATTGAAATAAAAAAAATCAATCTATGTATTAAAGTTTCAAGTTATAAATACAATAAAAATAAAGAAAAAAACTACATAAAAAAAAACTTTCCTCTTAATTTTTAGCATTTTATTATCAACTAAATTAGACTGTCAATTTTTTAAAAATACATAAATATAATTTTAAAAACTTTAAAAAAATACAAACATAAAATAGACTAAAAATATATATTTCAATGATAGTTTACATTGAGCATTTTTTAATAAAAATGACACAACTTTGAACTTTATTCCTACAATTAATCACTATAGCCACTTTCTTATAAAATTTCATAGTTAACTTAAGTGAAGGAGAAAGTTTTACATCGGATGATAGCAAAACTTCTTTAATGGGTGCCTCTTTTGACTCCTAGCTAAAAATATAAATATACATAACTTACAACATGTCAATTACTAAATGTTGTACACAACTAAAGGTTTAGCTTTGGGAGATCAACTTCACACAAAAAAAGAGACGAGCTCATGTGAAAATTATAACTCATTCTAGAAGAAGTTTGTCACAACATAAAAATTCTAATAGGAAAAGTGGGAGGGTAGTAACAATTCTATTAGGGAAAGTGAGAGTAAGTTTCTTACAAAGACCCAATATAGTATAAGTGGGTCAATTTCATATTGTGCAACAACAATTGTCATATAAACATCACATGTGGAGATGAATCAAAATTAATTTCTTCACATAAGATAAGTACAACTACATGACCCCTTAAAGAAGTCCAACAATGTTGGAAAAGTAAAACATGAGAAGAACACACTTCAAGGCAATGTTTAAATAAATCGATGAAAATAAAAGACAATTTATGGAGTAATATAAAATAAGTATGACATAGCATAAACCATGACATGCTAAATTTTTCTTATGATAGTTTCCAATGCATCTAATAAATAATGTTGATTATAGAAATGTTCATAATGTGACGATGATAAATTACATCCAACATATAATTGTGGATCTTTGAAATTCAACAAAGTGTAAAAACTATATGTAATATTTGCACTTGAAGTAATCCTATCATCACAAAGCATAGAAACATCTAGATACTCAACATAATCACCTAGATTTGTTTGATATTTATAATATTATCAAGTGAAACAACATCATAGAAGGGCAAAAATAAACAAGTTGTGACATTAAAACCATCATCACAATCACTACTAGTATTAGGAATGCTATCATAAACAAGATTAATATTAGGACAATCATCGTAATAAATGACCTTGGGTAAGATAAATATATTATTAGAATGCATATCAATATCATGATTCTCAAAAGGATAATCAAGATAGTTACTTTGTAGCTACATGCAATACTATCACTAAGAATCAAATAATAAAACTCTTAAAAGTGGTACATCCCTTGTCATAAGTAACTTGAGGCACTTGAACTACATGTGTGAATTAGAATTAAGAAAGGTACCACTAAGCTCCTTGAAAAATGATAAATTAATAGGCGTGTATATAGGAGAACACATTGATGTAGAAGGGGGAAACAATGAGAAGTGGGAATCATTCCATCACTAAGCACAACACTATCACATGGAAGAAAACCCCTAGAGATATAATGAGATGGTAAGTAAAACATCATTGTCGTTCATGGTCAACACAAGGAGTATAATCATCATGTGTGTAAATTGATGAACCTATAATTATCCTATTCATTTCATGACTGATGACACTCTACTCTGTAATTATAATATCATTCCAATATATTTATATATTCTACCTTATTTCCATGAAGCATTGACTATGATAAATGGTTATCAATAAGCATTTGTATGTTTAAATAGTTAATTCTAAATAATGGTAATGTATTATAATTAATGGTGATAAATAATTTGTAAGTATTTTGTAAAGTTTTGACCTTTTGTTTGTGGAATAATAGACTCATTCGACATGTAGTTAAAAGGGACAAGTAGTTGATAGTTGTCAACATGCAGCTATTGTTGGAAGTGTAGAGAAAATACAAAACCTAGTTTCAATAAAACAAACATATCTCCATTTCTTAATGAAATTTAGATTTTCAAAATGATATGGAAACTTGAAAAGGAGGAGCATAGAACAAATAATGTTTTTGAAGAAAATTGAAATAATAAAGGATTGGTACATGAAAGAAATTGGTTGTATAAATAGTGGCCACTGAAAACGAAACACACTCAATCCAACCTCCATCATTTATTATAGTTTGAGTTTCAAATCGCAAATAAATTTAATATGAATAGCTATCTATTTAAGTAGACCAAAAAATATCCAAAAAAACAATATTTTCATAAAAAAAAGTTCAAACAAACTTTTTTCCAATCAATCAGATTAACAATTGTAACGACTATACTTCCTAGTCATTGTTTTGTTTTCATTTGTGAGAATAATCTTCTTTATTGTTTGAAGCAGTAAAGAGAAATGTATTAGATGCTTTTTAGAGATTAAATTAGCTTATAACTTCAATTTTGTAATAAAGAAAAGAGTGGAGATAGTTAGATAGTTGGGTCATCATTATGTAGAAATGTCTTTTAACCCTCTTACTAAACTGCTCAGCGTGTGTCTTGTGTGGGTTTGACTTCCCAATCTCCTATTGGCATTGTGATGAATTTTGGGTGCAGTCATAGCGAGTCACTTGTTTGGTTGTCATTGATGGAAACTAAGTCATAATAGTCATGAGATATAATAGGTGAAGTAAAGACGTAATCGGTAAGAAGGATTCATGATCGGTAATGCAGGAAATTGACTAAGTCCAGAAGATAGGTAGATAGTGAGGGAAAAAATTTGGTAGTGATCATGGTAGAATTGGAAACATGAGGAGCGGTCATAGGGTCAGCATCAACATGTGTATATTTTTGTGTGGTTCCAACCACAACTCATTTGGTTGATCGGTAAGAGATTTTTTGAAGTCACAGACACTAAGACAGGTAAGAACACTTGTGTTCTTGAGTAATAGTTGGTAGATCCCAGATCGGTGAGTGGTATAGCAAGTGTGATGATATCTGATGATATGATGACATGGAATAGTGGTTATGGAAGTGTTGATTTAGCATTTATTGGATCAATGTAATTATATGAGGTGAATTTATGGTGATGCATTGGAGAAGTCAAAATGTGTTTGACTACCTTGGAGATATAACCTGCAGACCTTATTTTGATCCAACGCGGTCATGATAAAACATGTTTTACATCGAGATTATCACTTGGGCACATGGTGCTTACACGGGAAAGTATTTGAAGATCATTTTTGGTATTTTTGATGTTGGTGCAAGTTGTGTATATAATGGGAACCGTTCATATTGAAATGGTTGTTGTTGTGAGTGATGTGGTTAGGGTTTTGTGATTTCAATCAGTGTGATTTAGGGTTGCGATCAGAGAATTGATAGAGATAGTGCAGTGAGCAATTACATAGTACATAGAGTAGATTGGATCTGATAGGAAAGAAGTGCTAAATCTAGATCATTCATCTTGTTGCTCCCTAATAGTTGTAGCAAGCAAAATCCCTTAACTGGGTGAACCCTAACATGTTCTTATTCTAAATCCCTTAACCGAGTGAATTCATAGAAAGAGTTTTAGATCCTCTAGCAAGGTAGATCATAACTGATCTGATTGTACTCCTAACAGTTTATTTGTCACTCCTTACAGGGTGAACCCTTGAAAAGGGTATCTGTAGCTCCTAATAGGGAAAACTCATTTACTACAGTAGTGGGCTTGTGGGTGCCATCTCCAATGTGGTTTTCTCCCTCTAACCAAGGGTTTCCACAATAAAAATATATGTGTCATTTGTGATGAGTTTTTGGATGCTTGATATTGTTTACTTCTATTTTCTTACTTTTGTTATATGATTTGTTGTTTGGAAATTAATATTGTTTTTATTTAAGTTGGTGGTTGGATTTTTTCATTACCTGTTTGTACTGATTCGCTCCCTCCCCCTCTGAGTACCTAAGAATTCTAATAATTGGTATCAGAGCTTTGGTCCTCTTGGTGATAAGCCTAACAACTTGAGAAAAAGATCCACTATCATGGAGGGTTAGAGGTATGAGATGCAACTTGATAATGCAAACAAGATTATCAATGAGCTACAGGAAAAGTTGAAGAAGTCACTTGCCAAAAGTAGAGAACTTACTGAGCACTTATGTGAAAGCCATGATTACATTGATCAATTTTCTGAAGGTGGTATGTCTGAAGAATCTGAGGAAGCAATTGTAGATCTGATGAATAAGAAGAATGGAATTAAAGAAGAAGTGTTGAATCTGAAAATAGATCTTGAAATTCAATTTGTTAGGATGTGTGAAGACCTTGAAGGAAGAACAACAAATAAAGATGCAAGGAAGACTACAGAAGATGCCAAGAAAGTTTTTGAGGATGCATTAAAGGAAAGGGAGGAACAATTCTTCAAAATATCTCAAGAGAATGTTGTCATGCATGAGCACATTCATGACATAACTGAGGAGAACTAGCAAATTATGAGTGAAAATGAAAGACTTGGAGTGGAGAATGAGAAATTGAAGAAGGAATTGCAAACTGAGAAACAAGCAAATGAAAAGATAAAACAATACAATGAGAGCTCACAGAAGATTATTGAACAAATGAAAAGACAAAGATGAAATAAAGACACAATCGGTCGTAGTTACACAGAACAAGGAATATTTGAAATTGGTGAGTCATCTACATCTGAACATAAGAAGCTACAGAAAGATCTGAAGATAGATTCAACCAATTCTGGTAAGAAACCTAACAAACCTATCTGCTTTAATTATGGAAAACTTGGTCATACTGCAATTGTATGTAGGAGAAAATTAGTGAATAGACCTTATTATTTTGATGGTTATTGCTATAATTGTCATTGTTGGTTTACTAAGAGGGGGGTGAATCATAAAATAGTGATTCTTCTAACCTTAAAACTTAAACTCGATTCAACTCGGTGAGATAAAATTCAACATCAACTGAATCAACAATAACTTCACACTAACAATCAGCAACTTAAGTAATCATCAAATATCATGCATAATAAATATTCTACGCATATGACACCAGTATTTGATGGGGAAACCCAATTTGGAAAAAAACTCTGTGAGAATTGTTACCCACAAATGAAAATACTCTCCTGAATTATGCTCGGTTAAAAGCCAATCATGTTAAAGATTACAATGCACATTATTAAATGTGACCCTGTTAGGGGATTTTCCTTAGATCTGTTAGGATATTCACCCTGTTAGGAGTGGCCTGGTTAAAGGGCTTTGAACGCTCTTTTAGAATGTCACCTTTCATAAGGATTTTACAATAAGACTGTTAAGTCCACTCGATTAAGAGATTTTCCTGCTACAAATGTTAATAAGCAATAGCATATAATTTGATATGTAATACAACAACTACCGCTTGCTTGGTCAGATCCCTTATGCACTCTTTGACTAGTGACATCAACACTTCATTAGTCTCTGCTCTAGACTTAGATTTCACATTTTCTTCTTCACTGCTTCATTCGGTAGCACATCCACACTTCGACTTGTCAGCCAATTTCTTCATTCAATCTCAATCTTTATATAGACTCTATTTTTGCCTCTTAATCTCCTTGATTAGGTTTTCCTTCATTTACTGTCAACCATCAAATTAAATTTATGAACTTTATTCAATGATTTTGATACTCGGTAAAACATTTTTCATCATCTCGAAACTTGAACTTTTCTTGGAACTCACAATATCAGTTTTGTCACTTAATCTTTACCTTAGATCATCACCTTGAATTTTCCTAAGTATAGATCTTTATAACTAACTCTTCCTCGCCCTTGGAATCTTCTAGATCACTATGGCTCTCCATTAAAAGCATTCTTATCCTTTTTTAAACTAACTTTTCCTTTCTCGGTAACATAAACTCTCAGCTCGGTAACTATCATGCACTATTCAATGCTTGTCTTGCTCGGTCTGTACCGACTACTAGGTAGCTTTACCGACTGACTTCTTCTAGCTAGATAACTTGAATTGTTCCCTTTACTGACTTGATCGATCTTCTTTACTGACTTGATAACATAAAATGTGAAGTAGAAAACAACTATACCAATATGATCTTATCATTTTTTTATCTGTATTAACTACCCAATTAACTCATACTCCGAATGATATGGCAACTTAATATGAACCAGAAATCAATTACTTGACATCAATGAAAAAATAACAACTGATCTAATCCTTTCTACATTCTTGTATACCTCTGATCTCGGTCTTCATCATCATCACCATCAGTTAAGTAACATTCATAAGTATGGTTATACTACTTATGAGAGTAGATCTAGACCTAGTACTGGTGGTAGTTTTGATGGATATTGTTTTACATGCAATAAATATGGATACAAAGCTAGAGATTGTAGGTCAAGAGTGTATGAACCTAGATCTCTTGTCAACCCAGTGAATATTTCTGGAAGGGAAAGACAATTCAATGTTACATGCTCAGTATGTGGTAACTATGGTCACCTTGCAGGAAATTATAGAATGAGAACTCAGAGTGGAAATGCTGGACCTTGGAGGTCAACTGGTATGGCATGTTTCCAATGCCATAGAGTTGGTCACCTTGCTAGAGATTACAGATTCAAGAATCATTACAGAGTCAAGAATCAATCACCTAACCAGTCTGGGGATAGGAAGGGAAACAAGATTGTAAATGTTGATGAAGTGAGACGTGGAATGGAGAAGACCTGGGTGAAGAAAGAAGAGAAACATGAAGAGGTCAAGTCACCTGAAGGGAATCCACCATCCTCTGGTACAAAGGATTCTTCTTCAAACTAAGAATATTATTTGCTTAGGGGGAGCACTTATAGACAAATCATTTACTGATCCCCTAGATTCAAGAGCGATAAGATCTATATGCACTTTACGTTGTAAATTTCTATAATTTTGGTTTTTCTAAAGACTTTGAGGTTGTTAGTGATTCTGTGTCGATCGCACTGAGATTTCATGGTATATATCTATTTGATATTGGTTATAACTATTGGATGAGTACCAATCGGTTGATATGCTTTAACCGATGACATGACACTATTCCTACCGTTGAAGTGTGCAACATCTATTTTTCAAACAATAAATAGAGGAAAGCTGATTTCATTTTGAACCTTTACTTTCATTCGAGTATTCGAGAGCTATCTTGAGCTATAGTGTGCAACAATTTATTTTGAGTTGAGATTTTGAGCTAAATTCTTATTGAGTTTTCGTGAAGCCCTAACCGGTATTACTCCTAAAATATATTTTGTTGTCATTAGTTTTGAATGTAACCGAAGTAAGGAAATCATACAATGAAGGAGACACAGTCGGTAAAGGCAACTGAGATAGCCACCAAGTATCGAGCAGTTATCAAGTACGTACCGAGTAGTCATCAAGCATCAAGCGAGCTACATATACCGAGTCATGCAAATACAGTTACCGAGAACTCTTAGACACGGAGGAGAGAGTACAAAGTTACCGAGTAAGCACAAGCATGTTACCGAGTATTCTAGAGCCGATATTTCATTTGAAATTAGATACATTGATTTTGGACACTGAGCAGGAAGCGTTGCACAGAATTCAAGGTAAGAGTTAGTTGAGTCATTGGGACTCCAAACACATGATTAGACATGATCACGAGGCAGATCCACTAATGAAGTTTTAGAAGGCATACAAATTTGGAGATGTAACCAAAGCTTAACCACTTAATCTCCACCATTGATTTGTGTTGCCCTAGATATGTTTAACCACCTTAGTCACAGTTAACCGCCTAAATATTATATAAGAGATCAGTTTGAAAGAATGGACAAAGAGAGAAGCTGATGATATTGAAGTTGAGGAATTGAATCTAAAGAGAAGCAAAGGAAATGTATGTAGAATGAAGCAGAGCTTATGACACTAAGCTACCGAGTGCAAAACAAGGTAATAGAGTTATAGAGCACAATGAGTCTGGACATAATTTGATTGATCCATTTCTATCAGAAATTTTTACTGAAGTTCATTGTAATCAGAGAAGTACAAATCCCATTTGTGGGTAGGCCCTAACAAGTCTTTATATTTTGTAAATCCTTTAACCAGGTACATCTCTTAGATGAGAGATTGTAAAATCCTTTAACAAGATAGACTGAATAAGTCTTTTGTACTCTTAACTGGGTATAATACTCCTAATAGGGTAAGCTATCAGAAATAGCTAAATTGTAGCTCTAACTAAGAAACCTTTTTACTGTAGTAGTGAAGGATTGTGGGTATCATCCCCACCACATTTTTTCCTCTAAAAAGGGATTTTTGCGTGACCAAAAATCATTGTGTTATGTGTTTCATATTTTAGTATTTGAGTTACTTACTTTATGTTTATATTATGCAGTGTATTCAACTCAGTAAATGATCAGCATTGTATGGTTAAAAGTTTTTATATGTATTAATTCACCCCTCCCCTCTCAGTACATAACTTTCCTAAGTTATTCCAACAATCAGTGTATTGCAATTTATCAGTTTAGTTTGTTGTTAGATTTGTGTGATGTTGCAGTTGATTCAAATATAAAAGAACATCGATACTCCTATTCTGGCTAACATCACTGAGAAACCTTGACCTGTGTTCAAAATCCATCTAGTAAAAGTGGTTGAGATTGATATGATAGGTTCCCTATCCGCTATTCTTTGGCGAGAAACGTTGATCGAAGATGTTCGGTCCTATATCCATTGCAAAATAGAAGAGGAATTGGGAGCTAAAGAAATCAAGGAAGAGTATAATGGTATGTGCATCAATGGTGTGTTGAAAGATGAGCATAAACATCTACAAGCAAAGGGTTTAACATATGCGGTGGATATGCCCACTAAATTCCATTATAATTGGATTCACTATGTGTGAAGAAGAGTTTATGATCAATTTATATGGCTAGACAAACCACACAAAATTTCCAAGATTATGATTCACAGGGTTATAGGGTTTTGAGTGCAAGGACTAGAATATACATTGAGAATGGTGGCAACACATTTGGTTACTGATCTAACCAAATCCAGACAAGACGATAGAGCAATGAAAATTGATCATATTGAAGACAAGGAAGTTTACTAGGCATCTATGGTAATAGGTTATAGAGTATACCAGTCAAGTTGTGTTATTAGTGTGCCTGGTGGTGCTACCCATGTTGTCTATAGGATTGTCAAAGATGATTCAGTGTATGATCTATGTGAAATGACCAGGAGTCAGTTTATGGAAAACATGGAGAGGATAAAGAAAGATAAGAATCGGTTTTTTAAGTATGGTATCCTACTAGTATGTATGTTTTTCTATATCCAAAATTTCTTTCCCAGTAGAGGTAAAATTACATGGTCAAAGGAAAAACCAGTAGTTGTTCAAATAAGTGAATTCATAAAGGAATTGGGTGATAGCTTTAACAATGTTATGTGTGGATATTTTAAAGATTTCCAAACTAAGATGCATAAACGTGAAAGGA
This sequence comes from Thuja plicata, assembly GCA_018584345.1. Taxonomy (NCBI): domain Eukaryota; kingdom Viridiplantae; phylum Streptophyta; class Pinopsida; order Cupressales; family Cupressaceae; genus Thuja; species Thuja plicata. Next base: position 53,757 of record MU223622.1, read on the forward strand.
TACCAGCTCTAGTATAGTAGAAAAGTACAAAAATGACATTTGTGTTCTAGTAGATACTGATACATGCATTGTGCAGGCAATTGAACCTAGGACATATTGGTTTGCACATATGGGGTATGAAGTAGAGGGTCATTTAGTAACTCTAGATGTTGATGAATTACTGTCAAACCCTTTAGACAAACAAGCACATAGATTTGGCACATATGATTTTCAATTTCCAATTTTGAGGATAAACAAAAGATTTTATCGATTTAAATCTCTTTTTGATTTTCAGAATTCTTTTATTGATAAAATCATTTGTTTATCCCCAAAATTGGAAATTGAAAATCATTCTTTAATCAAAAAATCAATTGCTTTTTGGAAATTGTTTTTCTCCTAATTGGTTTATATTATCTTCTTTATTTTTCTCTTCGAAAATAGAATTTATTCATCTTCACCCCATCTCTAATTATCTCGTCCATTCAATCTACTTTCACAGATCAATCTCAACCATCAATCAATCTGAAATATCTATATAAAGCCCCTTCACAACAATTTTGAATAATCATGATTTTGAGATAACAATCACAATTTTATAGAGCACATCTATTCTGCAGGTTTTTCAAGTACATTTTGATCAACACATACTATCTCTTTATCATTTTCTCGAATCTCCAAAGTCATAAACATTGCCAACATCAACACTGAGCACCATCAACACAATTTTTCAAAAGGAGAAGAGAGAAGCAAGTTGCAACAGAGGCTTGGATTAACTATTGGTTTGTGCATAATTTCTTATTTGATTTCCAATAGATTAATTTTCATTTCTTTTTTTTGTGGGGCTTTATGTTGATTATTAGTTCGTTCTTTGTTTAGTTCGGTGCTACTAATCCTCTATTTGAGATTGTGAGATTTTACCCCATACATTTTGGTGAACCTGACGTGAGAAAACTTAGTCAAGAGGGGAATTCTCGCTGATCCAAATCAGCCAAACACCAACAAAAATTCCAATGATAAACCTAAATGGTGGAATAAAAACAAGAATGTTACCAATGAAGGTGTCACTAATGTTAAAAATGTCAACTATGTGCAATCTAAGATCTCATTACAGGGGGCATCAGCACCAATTCAAACTCCTATGGCACATACACCCTTGCCAAATTTTTAGATGCAAATGCAAGGGTCAAACAATCAAATGGAAAATGTCACACAATCCCAACCCAATGTTCAACGTCAACGAAGGACTCCTTTTCAAAAAAGAGACTATACACCCTTAGGGGAACCACTCGAAGAACCACTTAATAAATTAATTCAAAGAAATCTAATCACCTTACTTGAGATAAGAGAATTTGAGTATGGCACTTTTAAACCTAAGTGGTTGAGGGACAATGATTTCTGTGAATATCATCATGTTAAAGGTCACAAGACATCAAATTGTTATCGTACGAAGGACGCTAATCAAGATTTAATTGAACAACGTGTAATTGATGTTACTGATGTTCAACCCAAAGGAAATACAGACCATAAAAATTTCAACAATCCTTTACATGACAATAATAAAGGCAACACCCCTTGCATCTGGTGGACACTCAAAATAGGTCAATTATACTTACCCTGCCTCGGATAACATAATAAATTGTCTTAATCCTGTTGAATACAAAATTGCAACCATTACTATCAGAGATAACAACTCTAAATGTGTAGTCACTACCCACCGCACCAAGCTTGTATTATAAGGGGCACCTTCTACTTCTGCTACACCTACAACTGTTCTTGAACTCCCGAATCCACCACACAGTTTGGTGGATCACCTCAAATGCACTCCCGCTCAAATTTCTATCTTTGACTTATTGTGGATATCCCCTGAACATAAGCAAGCATTGGATTTAGCCCTTCAAAATGCAGTGGTCCCTAGAGACATATCTCCTAAGAACTTCCAAACTATGGTCAATTACATTGTTGCCAATAAACATGCTACATTTACTGATCATGATGTTCTTTTGCATAAACCTCTACATAATGATCCTTTACATTTACTTGTCCACTTGTGCATAAACACACAATCAGACGAGTCCTCATTGATGGCAGGATTTTATTAAGCATTTGTACTCTAAAATTAATAAAGACCTTGAGATACTCAGAGTCAAGCATTGATATCACTAGATGCATCAACATGAAGGCGTATGATGAAGATGAAAGATCATCCAAAGGTGTCCTTAATCTACCAGTCAAAATAGGACCAGTATTGAAAAGAACCCCATTTCAGATCTTATATCTTGAACTTGGATATTATAACATGTTACTCGGAAGACCATGGATTCACGAAATGCAAGTTGTACCATCTACCTATCATTAATGTATTAAATTTCCTTATCAAGGTATAGAAATAATTATAGAAGGAGACCCAAACCCCTTTCAATATTGCCACAATCTAAGGGGTAGTACAGAGAACTAGGTGCCATAAAATCAGGAAGAAAGTGTGCCTTCTACTTTTGCTTTGATTCCCAAAGATATACCAAGGGTAGGAATTAAAATATCAATCCAAGACAAAGTGTGCAACGAGTATTTCTATGAGGAAGCTTTCACTATTACTAAAATTCCTTTGTCACCAAAGTCATATGGTTCTCCAAGGATAGTGGAAAAACAAGAGCCGGTTATTTTCAAGTGCCCACCTACCACATTTGTTAAATGGGGTGATTTGAGTGAGGAGGATCCTTGTGATTCTAACATTAATGCATGGTTGTACCAAGATCCTCATGAAATAGCATCAATAAAGTTACCTTTGAATCAGTATGGACCTGGATACACTATGTTACAAAAATTAGGGTATGATGGAACCACGGGCTTGGGGGTAGCCCAATAAGGAATAATGGAGATATCATTAACCCCCACTCAGAGAAATAAAAGAGGACTTGGTTACAACCAGTCTAGAACAAGGGTGGTTATCCAAGGTTTTCAAGGAACCAGTAATTCAAACTGAGGGAAAAATCATGAACAAACCCAAATCAGTAACATACTTCTACAAACGTTGCTACAAGAATTGGAAACCGCAATCTCTAAATTGTCCCTTGAACGGGAAATCCCAGACTCTATAGGAAATGAGATACCTGTCGAACATTCTAGCATGACCGATTCTCATGAGTATGAGTGGGCATCCCTTCATAATCTTGAATCTGACACCCCTGGTCATTCCCCTAGATCCGCTAGTACCATGAACATAAATGACATGTTCGATCAACTAAATATCGAAGATCATCCATGTGTCAATAAACATATTGATGTTTTTTCCTTAGATGGTGCGTCTACCTCCCAATCTAGATTTGTCAAAAGTATCACATCAGTTCCTTTTGTCCAAACTAAGTCATTTGTTAACACTGATCTTTGCTTAGTCCACCCTGAGTTAATCGAATGGGATCAACAAGGTCGTCTGAATCTAGATATTTTCAAAAATGATGAAGCCATTGCATAATACATGGGGCTTCATGAAGGAATGCCTTCTGGAGATCACAAGGTTGTATTTTCCACTGACTTGGACAGATCTACATACTTTGGGGAGGAGGCTCCTCTTTCTGGTCGCAAAAGTAGAAATAAAATTGAAAAGGAAAAGTCATTAAGTGAAAACTGAAAGGCACTTTCTGACCATAGAAAATTAAAAATAATGGATGTATCTTCTATTGAAAACCTCTCTAAGGCGCCAAGGGATGGAAAGTTGGACCCCCCTCCCCTTAGAGGAAGAAAATTCAGCCTTGCTAGCAGAGGAAACAGAAGCGGTAAATATAGGAGATGAAAAGACTCCTAAGAATATATATCTTCCCAAGTCTCTTTCACCTGAGGAAAGAGAACAATTTATTACCTTTTTCAAAGAATGGAAGATTAAATTTTCTTGGTCTTATGCTAACATGCCATGTTTGGATCCACAGTTAGTATTAGATCACTTGCCACTATTGCCAAACGCAAAGCCAGTAAAATAGAAATTAAGAAAGATGCATCCTCACATTTCTTTGCTAGTCAAAAAGTTGAGATAAAGAAACTTCTAGATGATGGTTTCATAAGATCGATTCCCTATGCCGACTGGATCTCCAATCTAGTGCCAATTTCAAATCATAATAGTCAGATCCGCATATGCACAGATTTTAGACACTTGAACAAGGCTTGTCCCAAAGATGATTTTCATTTACCGAATATTGATATGATAGTTGATTTGAAAACAAGACATCAAATTTTATCACTAATGGATGGTTTCTCAGGTTATAACCAAATAAAGATCGCACCAGAAGATCAACATAAGACAACATTCACTTGTGCATGGGGTACTTATTGTTGGAATGTGATGTCGTTTGGCCTTAAGAATGCAGGTGCCACATATCAAAGAGCAATGATGACAATATTTCATTATATGATCCATAAAACAATGGAGGATTATGTTGATGATATACTGTCTAAATCAAACTTCAGGGAAAATCATCCTCAAATTTTGGGTCTGATATTTGATAGAATGCAAGAATACAAGGTAAAACTCAATCCAAAGAAATGTGCTTTCAGAGTCACATCCGGAAAGCTCCTTGGTTTCATCGTCTCACACTAAAGAATTGAAGTAGATACAGAAAAGGTTAAGGCTATCCTTGATATGCCCCCTCCTACAAATTTGAAATAATTGAGAGGTCTACAAGGATGATTACAATCTATCAAGAGATTCATCGCCCAATTGGCAGATAAGTGCCATCCGTTCCGACATTTACTACATAAAGGGGTAACATTTGTATGGACAGAACAATGTCAACAAGCTTTTCAAGCCTTCAAATATTATTTATTGACATCTCCGGTATTGGTGCCACCAGTTCCAAACAGGCCATTGATATTGTATATATCAGCAACAAAATCAACATTAGGTGTCATTTTGGCTCAACATGATGATCAAGAAAAGGAAAGGTCTATTTATTATATCAATAGAACATTGGTGGGATATGAACTCCATTATTCAACAATAGAAAAGGCATGCCTTGCAGTTGTTTTCGCTTCTCAGAAGTTAAGACATTATATGATGAGTCATCAAACAAAGCTCCTTGCACGCATAGATCCATTAAAATACTTGTTGAGTAAAGAAGAATTAACAGGAAGACTCGCCAAATGGGTGATGATTTTAAGTGATTCTGATATTGAGTATGTGTATCGCAAGGCTATAAAGGGACAAGTCATTGTTGAACAACTAGCAGAACCTCCTATTCTAGATCATCAACCTATTGTCTCTGAGTTCCCCGATGAAGAAGTTTTTACAATAGAGGAATCAACAATAGAATTTTGGCAATTATTCTTTGATGGTTTGTACACAAATCATGGAGTTGGAGCAGGAATAGTACTCATCACTCCGCAAAAGGATGCAATTCCTAAATCCTTTCAACTCAATTTTCCATGTACCAATAACATGGTTGAGTACAAAGCTCTCATCCTTGGATTAAATACAGCTATACAATGGAGGATAAAGAACTTGAGAGTATATGGTGATTCCCAGTTGGTTATCAGTCAGGTCAATAATGATTATATGACAAAGGATAAAAAACTTGTCCCATACAGATAACTGATAGATAGGTTGCGCACTTCTTTTAAATACATTGTATTTGAACCAATTCCAAGGGTTCATAACAAAGTTGTCGATGCGATGGCTACTATAGAATTTTGTATTGATATACGTAGCAATGAAACCAGATTCTACTTTCTGGTAGAACAATTAACGGTCCCAGATTATGAGGCTCCTGTCATAGAATCAGCGTGCGTCTGTGTTGGTCCTGAGTCTCTCTGGTATCAGGATGTGTATACTTACCCCTTTGTGCAAGGGGAATGCTCAATGTCACTGGAGACTAAGGATTTCTAAGAATCTTCTACCCATTGATGCATATCCGGAAGAGAACGCCAAAAACCAACGAATCCAAAAACCAACCTGCAGCGTTGGTAGAAATCTAAATTATCCACCACATCTTAACCACACACCACCATAGGGGAAGTCTTGGTACAAGCATGGATTCAAACCTTGATGTTATTAAACAACTTCTTTAATTTTGGGATGAAATTCTTTAATAATTGTTTAGTTATTGAATAACTTATTTAATAATTGTAGATGTTATTGAATAACTTCTTTAATTTTGGGTTGACCTTGAGTTATCATATCGTGTGCCTCTACAAAAATTAATTATGCCCCCATATTAGGAGAGCCTTTCTTGAGTAATGTCTTCATCCTGTGGGAGCTAACTATTACACTTGGTGGTTGAACTTCTTTAATAATTGTAGATGTTATTGAATAACTTCTTTAATTTTGGGTTGACCTTGAGTTATCATATCGTGTGCCTCTACAAAAAATAATTATGCCCCTATATTAGGAGAGCCTTTCTTGAGTAATGTCTTCGTCCTGTGGGAGCTAATTATTACACTTGGTGGTGATTGTATCCCAAAGAGTTAATTATTTTTCCCATGTGTACTAAAATTCATGGATAAGTCGTGAAAACAAAAAAATATTATTCCTAATTGATTAAGTCATTGCACACCCAAAACTATATCCATGCCCCCAATAGGGATAGCAAACACTTATTAATTTAAATTGTTGTTCTATGAGTCTTATCCGTTAAATTGCAGTTTTACCATTAAATTTATGAATGTGTTAGTAAACAGATTTGTCCTTTCTTACTTCTTAGGAATATGACTCTTAGTGCCCAAATTATGAACAATATCTGATTACAACAGTTGAAAAGCCATTTTCTGATTACTGGCTTTTCTCTGAATT
>MU223622.1:61284-81037 GCA_018584345.1 Thuja plicata
AATCATTTGGCCTCCTTTCCTTTTTCCATCTTTGTCCGATAAGCTTTGGCAGCAACCACTATTGGAACTAATTCTTCATGTCTGGGCACCGCATTCGTCGCTCTTCGCTCTTTCTCCTTACTTTTCCGTTTTTCGCGGTCTTGCGGAAAATCAGAAATGGGGTGCTCCACTTAGAGAAAATACGCCTAATATAACATTGGGTGTGTTTCTTTGCTTGCGGAAAATCTCTCTACGGGTGTGAACTCCGCTTGCGGAGAAAGCAATTTTCAGTTCTCCGCAAATACTTTATTTTAATTTTTGAGTCAACCTTTAAACATTTCTCTGTTACCCGAAAAATTGAAAAAGTGCTTCGAAAACCCGTTGTGGGGTCCACCACAGCGCTCTTTCTTCTTTTCTGCCTTTACGGAAAATTACCTTCTTAGGTAGAATTCCGCCACAGAGAAGCTGAATTCTAATTCTCCGCTTTGAGTCTTTCTTGATTCCAAATTTCCTTTTAAACATTTCTCTCTTACTCGGAAAATTGAAAAAGTGCTTCGAAAACCCATTGTGGGGCCTCAAATTATATAGGAGGTAAGCCATAGCCATAGCCATATAAATTATAGGATAGGATAGGCCCTTACCTTCATGGCCTCAAATTCTATAGGGGGTAAGCCATAGCCATAGCCATAGCCATAGCCATATAAATTTTAGGCTAGGATAGGATAGGCCCTTGCCTTCATGGCCTCAAATTTCAGCGCTCTTTCTTCTTTTCTGCCTTTGCGGAAAATTACCTTCTTAGGTAGAATTCCGCCACGGAGAAGCTGAATTCTAATTCTCCACTTTGAGTCTTTCTTGATTCCAAATTTCCTTTTAAATATTTCTCTCTTACTCGGAAAATTGAAAAAGTGCTTCGAAAACCTGTTGTGGGGTCCACCACAGCGCTCTTTCTTCTTTTCTGCCTTTGCGGAAAATTACCTTCTTAGGTAGAATTCCGCCACGGAGAAGCTGAATTCTAATTCTCCGCTTTGAGTCTTTCTTGATTCCAAATTTCCTTTTAACTGTTCCCCGGATCCATTTCTATGTTGTAGGTAATAATTCCACTGTCCAAGACCATTTCTTTTCATAACATACTTCTGCAAATATTGTCATTCGTACTAAGCGGAAAATCAACTTCGCTGGTAGAAACCCGCAATGGAGAAGATGATTTCTGAAATTCCGCAAGCTCTTGTTTAACTGTTGAATGGAGAATTCCGCCAGTGATGATTAGTTATGCAAGAATCAAAATGATGCGAGAACCCCCATCGGATTAGGCACTAGACTACCCACGGACTTATCATGCGTGAGGGGGAAATCCACCCGGCTAAGGGAATGTGGAGGGAGAAGGGAAAAATGGAAAATCCGATGGTGATTCCCAAATACTTAAAGGACATTGACCTAGACTCAAACGCAATTAAACTTCACTAAGACGCAAAACTTCCACTTTTCTGAAATGGCTACATGTTTAAAAGTGGAGGCAACAGAATGTTTACTCTTGTTAGGTATAATTTTTTACCTTGAAAATGTTCTCTTATCCCTTGATTTGGTTCATTGTGGTTGCACCAACCTTGATGGTTTCTTTGGGACTTCAATTCTAATAATAATTATTTTGTAAACTTCTCTAAACCCTCAATTAAAGATTTTACAAATGGATTAAGCATTTTATCTTTGTTGAAATATATTGTTGATTCAAGTCCTTGTGAAATTCTTTCCTCAATTTAACATGGTTGAAAATAAAAATGGGTCCTATTGTGATATATTAGGATCATAACACATAAAAGATAGTTTGTGGGTACTTCTACATGTGTGGAAGGTAAAGATGAATTTTATATCTAATTAAAATTGTAGCACTTAAAGACAATAGTAGAATCACTACAAGTCCCAACAAACCCTAGCAATCAATGGTTTGAAATTTTAATATTTTTAAATTATTTATTCTTTATTATTCGTTAATTTGTTTTGCTTATGCTTATGGTTGGCTTATGTGACCTTAACCATCCATTGTAATAATACATAATCTGAATTATTATATTATAGTGCTTACAACTTGTTTGCCCAATTAAATAATAAAATAAATTAAACTTTAAATTATCAACTTCATTAAATAGATTAAAATAATCATTTAATCTTTATCTTAATAATTCTAACTTTTCAATTAAACATCATAACCTTCTAACAAGTTGGTGATTCTATTTTAACAATCCAAATAGATCATTTAAGATGTTTTGCAAAACAAAATTCTATATTCTCATTCATGTTACATTGTAACTACAAGAGCTTGATCATTCTCTTTTAATAGTCAAAATATATCATTTATGACTCTTAAATTCATGGAGCTTCCAAAGTCCATCATAATTAAATTGCATTGGTTCTAGATTAAGACTAAAAAGAATTCAAAAATTGATTGTCTTAATCCAAAAGCAATTCAATTTGATTTATGATTCTTTTTTAAAAACAAAATTCTATGTTCTCATCCATGGTACATGATAACTACCAAAAGAATAGATAGATAGGTTCTTTAACTTCTACAAGACTAAAAATAGGCCATGAAACAATCAACCTTGTCGTTTTGATCTTTTTGCATTTCAATCCTTGTCTTATTCAAGGAGATGATCAACATCCTCATCTTCTCAATGGTCTTCTGGTTGAATAAATTGTGCCAAAAAACAATTGTTATTAGACTGTCATGCTTGTCTCTAATATCCTTGAAGGCACCACACTACATAATAATGTGCTTTTGACTCCACTACCTCGATATTGCCAAAAATGCACACCCTGTCTTCTCATGATTCTTTAGGTTTTTCACTATGTTCCACATTGGAGTTGACAAAAATAATTATTTGATTGAGAAGTCAGAATCTTAGCTTTCCATAAAATATTATAGTTGCTATGTATGATTTTTGTTGATAGTCATGTGTGGGGTTGAATTCTTCACGATAAAAATATTTCTCCTCAATTTTTTTCTCCCCAATACTTTACCCCACATATGCTTGTCAAAACTTATTTATACAAAACCTTTTATCTCTGTCATTCGAACGCCAAGCATTCAAGTGAAATCTCATTTTCTCATCCACTTATTTTTTTGTTTTATATATGATCTTTTGTGTTTGTTCATGGCGTCATGGGAAACAACTCTTAAGCCACCTACCAGCTCCCATCTTTTAAATAACTTATGAGATGTACCATTGCAATTACTTCAGTAGGAATCTCATATGAAACTGAACCTTTTATATTTTGAACTTATCCTGGATCAATTGTTTTTTAACTCTCTTAATTTGTTTCCGCTTAGAGTCAGATATATTGTTAGCTCGTAATTCACACTTTTAGAACACCACTTGTTTCCACTTAGAGTCGGATATATTGTTAGCTCGCAATTCACACTTTTAGAACACCACTAAAAGCCCAAAAAGGATCTAAATGATTTTTCAGTCCCATAAACTCTGCCTCTCTTGCATCTATTTTGGAGAGCATATCAAGCCCTTATCTGCAGGAGTTTCAAATGTCATTCAATAGAGATAGACAATAGCGGAGGTAACGAATTGTGTGCGACAACGGGCCAAGAAACAGGAGATTTAGAATTCCTCAAAACCAATTGATGTTCTAGGATCTAGTGCTCAGGTCGCATTAAATAGTATGTTTTTTTTTTAAAAATAAGTTCTTACAGAGATGATAAAGTTGTCGATTGAAGTGGGTCCAAGTGGTTCCTCTACGTTTTCTCAATAGTTTATGCTTCGTCTCTTGCTTTTTTCCTTCTTGACAATGGAAAAAAAAACACCAGCAAAAATGAAAAGTGAAAAGAAATAAGAAATTTTTGATGTAGCAAATCACTCAGGTCACGTAAAAGACATAATAGTCAGGACCCACGCAGTGCAGTAGAAGCAAAACAGGAAAGCAGCGCAGCAGGAGCGAAGCAGGACCCACGGCGGGAAAGCAGGGAACAGATTAGCAGGGTCCCACGGCAGAAAATAAGCGCATGAGAAGGGCAGGAAAATAGCGCGCAGAGGGGAATAGTGCGGGGTCCCACGGCAGGAATGTCAATAAGCAAAAGATATACTGTCGTTGGGCTCCAATATCAGCAATCCTAGCTATTTTTTTCGTCGGGTCAGACCCTTCTACCTCCTTTATTTTATTCTATATCATGTCTTTTGTCTGCTTCCCCTTTTCAAGATATTCTAAACAAATCTTGGCAAAACTAAAACAAATATGGGTTAAACACAATCATTTCCAGCATAGAATGCAAAATTGGTTCTATCATAAAACATACATGGCACTTATACAATGACACTCAGTCACAATAAGTCAGAGGGGAGTCTTGCAGTGGTCTGTCATGACCCAAATATATATGGCTCTCATAATCCAGCAAGTAGTAAACTATTTCTTCAATCAAATGTACTGGGAGATGTCGGTTTTAACACCAATCATTAGTTGTTGGGTCAAATGTTGAACTTTCTATATCAGGAGGGTTGTAAGCAGTCAAATGTGCATACAACACCTCGACCTAAGAACACTATAGAAGGTTTGGCTGGGGTTTTGGAGGAAGTCATGCTAGATTTTCTCCAAAAGAAGGCAGGTAATACAGATGAAAGACTAATACTGGTTAACACAAAACAATACAAAGGTATCTTAAGGCGCAGACAGATCCAGAAATTAAAACAATTACATAAGAACTGTTTTGCAATGATCTTACCACGGGTGAATGGAATCTCGGATGGGATTGACCACACTAATGTGGAGCAAACAGGACAAGAAGAGAAAGAAACTGAGAGGATTCAAGAGTAGGTTGAGACCGGAAAAACTTCAGGCCATTGGTGCATCAGGGAAAAATAGACCCAATCATTAAAGTTGATAGCACTGAGGAGAATCTAGAGGGAAAAATCTTCTACAGCCCAACCTCAACACCGCTAACATGGTCCTCGAAACTATATGTTGAGGAGCTCATGAAAATAAAAAAGAGGATGGAGGTCATAGAAGCAAGGAGTTGGAAAGGAGAGAATAAAGTGTATGAAGCGATAGAGTATACAAGCAAAATCGAAAGGGAAAACAAAATTCAAAAGGAACAAATCTCAAACATGCAGGTCAAAATGGAGAGAGGACAGCAAGGACTAGAAACCATAAAACAAGAATTGGAGCAATGGAGAGCAGCTGGAAGTAAGGGATCAGAATTAAGGTAAGAAGAGGTGCAACTAAAGGAAATTCAATCAGCCTTGGTTGATATGGAGTTTAAAGAGTCTCAAATAAGGGCGCAGATAGAAGAGGCCAAATCTTGGTCTCAAGTTGTTAGCAGATCAACAAATAAACAAAAGGGAATGATTGAACAACAAGTCAAAATACAAATAAAAGAGGAACATGACAAACGTAACAAAGTGACAAATATTATTATCAAAGGAGTGAAAGATTTCAAAGAAAAAGAGAGAACTGACATTGTAACAAGAGACTTTCTTAGAGATCAGTTGAAGTGGACAGGAGGTATTCAGTAGCCAAATAGGATTGGCAAACAGATAGATGGAGGGAGAGACAGGCACATATACGTTACCCTGAAAAATGTGGAGGATAAGAATATGATCCTTCGAAACAGAAGGCTACTTAGAGGCACACACTTCTATCTAGATGAAGATCTATCTTTTTCCCAGCAAAAAGAACAAAGAAAAGAGTGGGAAAAGGTAAAAACAGCAAGGAATGAGGGGAAATGGGCTTGGTTGAAGAATGGGAAAGCTCAAATTAGTGAGCGCTTCTCAAAGGAGAAATAGGTATTTGGGGCCCCACAGGACCACTTAAAGGTTGTGAGTTGGAACTGCAGAGGTTATCTTGGAGAAGAGGACCTGGGGTGGGGCCCATAGCAGAGGGAACTGATGTTATCATTTTGGTGAAAACACATGAGCATGATGGCTACAAGGTGCCAGATTTTGAAGGCTATAGGAAATTTTCAGTTTGGAATAAAGGGAAGGAGACAGGCAAAGGGCATGGTGGGGTCACAGTGCTTATACATGAGAAGTGGTACGGCATTGTGAAATTCGAAAAGGAAGACTCAAATAAACAATACATTTGGCTGCAAATTATATCGAATGAGATAACCTTTAGGGTGGTTGCATGTTACTTTGCCCCACAAAACTTCAAGATATATAAGAGGCGAAATTTAGATAGGGAAGATCTGTATGCTTCTTTGAAAAAGGATATTTATGTTTTCAGCATCACGGGTGAAAAAATGTTAGTTGGGGACTTCAATCCTAGAACAACAAATAATTAGTATTGACAGCTGCTTGACAGTGAAAAAGGAGATGATAATCCTATTTGGTTGGTAGAGGGCAGCGATCAATCTTGGAAAATAATATCAGAAGACGGTAATGGAGGTCTCTCACATTTCGGATCAGAATTACTGGGGTTGTGTAGTTTGTTTGGTTTGGTTATTTGCAACGGGGTGAGAGGTTGGCCAAATTTGGGGGCTATCACGTGCAAAACATACAATGGGCAAAGTGTGGTTGATTACATAATTTGTTCGCAAAACCTCACTACTAGAGTTCTTGAGTTCGAAATTGGTATTTGCCCTATAGAGATGAAGTTTGATAACATGCCTTTATTTGTTAAGTTGGACTTCCTTTCAAACAGCTCACAATAAACAAGTTTCCCACATGCAAATAAAAGCAGCGAACAAAGGCAAGATCCTCTTAAATCAGGTAAACGAGAACATCTTCAAAGCGAGGCTTGAGCAGCAATTTCTTGAAATGAATAACCTCTCGGTGGGGGGCAAGGTTAAGGAGGAATGCGAGTATTTTAATAGTAGCTTACTAATTTCTATAGTCCACAAGGCTCTAAATACATGTAAAAGACCGTGTAGTAGGAAGAGAGCTACTAATACGTTTTCGGCAAATCCATGGTACGATGAGGAATGTAAGGCTGCAAAGAGATCCATAAAAGTGAAGGACATTAACAAAGAACTCAAGAAGTGGTATACAAAATTGATTCAAGCAAAGAAGGAAGAGTATGTTAAAACTAGAAGGAAATAGTTAATACCCCTTGGAAAACACGACCCCAAAAAGTTTGGAAAGAGTTGCAGCAAAAGAGAAAATAAATTGATAACACTATTACGGATGCTCAATGGCTTGAATATGCAAAGTTGTTGTATGAACGGCCTCATGAGAATAATGTTCCTCCCATAGTGAATACTTCTGAGGAACTCTTCACGGTTGAAGATATCAAGCTTGGAATAAAGAAACTGGCAAGTGGTAAAGCTAGTGATATTGATGGGCTACAAGCTGAATTTTTAAAATGGGGAGTAGAAATCCTTGCGCATCACATACAAGGTATCTTCAACTATGTCATATGTGATGGTTTTTCGGCAGATTGGGTAACTAGTGTGGTTATCCCTCTTTTTAAAAGTGGTGACATCAATAATCCATCTAACTACCGCACTATTATGGTCAACCCTCTTTTTGGCAAACTGTTCGGAAGCATGATAGAACGTAGAATCAGCAATTGGGCTAAAGGTGAGGGGAAAAGGGCCAAAGGACAAGCGGGTTTCAGGCCTAGGCATTCCACCATTGACCATTGCATCACTCTTCGTCATTTAATAGAGAAAATATGGGATAATCAAGGAGGAGAAGCTTATTGTTGTTTTGTAGACTTTAAGAAAGCCTTTGATACGGTACCTAGGGACAAGTTATGGAACAGAATGATAGAACTGGGTATCCCTGACGAGTATAGAGCAGCTATGCACAAATTATATGACAAAGTTAGAGCCAAAATCAGAACTAATGAAGGAATGTCGGAATGTTTTGGTAGTGACATTGGTGTTAAACAGGGATGTCTTTTATCCCCAACCTTGTTTGGGCTATACATTGATAAATTAGAAACTTGGTTAAACAAAACGGATGGGGAAGGTGTGCATTTGGCAGGGTATATTGTGAAGCTTCTTTTGTACGCAGATGATCTTATTTTAATATCAAAAATGGCTCAAGGTTTGAGAGATCACTTAAGGGCCTTAGAATACTTTTGTCAAGAGGTTGGAATGCAGGTGAACATTACCAAAACCAAAATCATGATTTTCTCTTTAAGGATAAAAGAAAAGCATATTACGTTCTTTTTTGAAGGTAGCGCTCTAGAAATTGTGAAAGAATACAAGTATCTTAGGATTGATTTTTATTATAAACTCAGCTGGAAGACTTGTCGTGCGAAAAGGTTACAGGGGGGCTGGAAAGCCTTGTATTTACTCAAAAACATATGCAGAACAACTAAACTCTGGGACTGGAAAACTAGGAAGACTCTTTTCAGTTTGCTGGTCACGTCAATGGTTCTTTATGGCTGTGAGGTGTGGGGTGGTAGTCTGTCAAACCGCGGTTGGAGGCAGCTAGAAAAAATTCAGAAGCACCTAATTACAAGCAATCTCAAAGTTAAGACCTTCGTACCTTACAATATCCTTTTAGCGGAAGTTGGAACTTTTCTGTTGGAAGCTTCAGTGATAACTCGGTTACTTAGTTACTTAAAGAAGGTTGAAAACATGCAAGACCAAAGATGGCCGAAAATTGTGAAGGATGAGGATCTTATCCGTAGAAAGAAAACATGGATGAAGCAAAATAATAAGTGGTTGGATAAATGGAATATTAAGCTACATGAGTGTCCTAATACAAATGTGGGCATAAAAATATTTGTCATAGAGAAGTTTCAGAGTATCATGTAGTTTAATAACATCAGTCGAAAAAAGGCTTACTATATGCAAGTGTTCAACCCAACTAGGGAACATGGAGAGAAAACATACTTAGGGGCTGCTATTAAAGGGAAAGCTAGGCTACTAATGACATATTTGAGGACGGGATCACATCATCTTAGGTGTGAGACAGACAAATGGAAGAGGCCCAAAGAGGCTTGAGAGGAGAGAACTTGCATGTTTTGTGGGACGGGCGCAATTGAAACTGAATGGCATTTCTCATAGAGTGTGCAGCATATGAAGATATTCGGGCTAAGTATGAAACCATTTTGAAAGTGGACAAAATGAACCGTCTATTTGAAGAGGATACTATCAACCAAACTATGGGTTTGCTAGTCAAGATTCATAAAAGAAGATTGGAGTTGGAGAAGATTATGGAAATCATTTAGGGTTGAGTGTTCCTTTGGTCCCTTAGGTTGTTGGGCCTCATGGACGTCATTAAAATCATTCATTCATTCAAATACTCTCAATTTTTACTTGGTCTATCGAGGAACGAACTTTGCAATCAAAATTAATTTATAAAAAACTCCTAAATACATGCCTTCCAAAACGTCGTAGTTATTCTTGGGTTCTGAATTTTTCCTGTAAGTTCTTATGAAAAGGAATTCATAATATCTTAAGCATATTTCGTTAACAATGTTTCTTGTCATATCAGCTTTTTTAATTTTCATGATGTCGGGTCATGACTGAGTCCTCACGTTCAATTTGCTTTCCTTCGAAACATAATAATCACACGAGCCTACAAATTGTTTAAACAATCTAACTTTCAGAACAAGCTTTTCTTTATACAACTTAATTTTGTGCTTGGTACCTTTAAAGTATTTCACGAAGAACAGTTTAGTGTGTGTTATATTCTCTAGTGTTAAGATGGCAAGTCCAAGTTAGTGCAAGTATTTTATTCGCTGGTATTAAACGTCCAATTTGGTCATGCAGAACTAAGAATTAGAATCTTTGGATGTGGTCAGTTTTAATGTTAAGATATAACAATTAGCCTCCAGTTACAGCACAAGTAATTGTTGGAATCATTTGTCGTTGCACCAAAAGCTCGAACTGTCAATGCCAAATACAAATGTCAAATTTAACTCGATCCACGGGAGGCGATTAATGAATCTCCAAGGAGGTGTTGACCACCAAGTCAACAATCTTCCCCTCGGCACTGACCGAGCCTTCAACACCCACTGAAGGGAGACTTGAACTCGTGACCCAAAGCTCTGATAACAATTGTTGGAATCATTTGTCGTTGCTCCAAAAGCTCGAATTGTCAATGCCCGATACAAATGTCATATTTAACCCGAGCCACAGGAGGCGGTTAAGCCATGTCACGAATCTCCAAGGAGGTGCTGACCACCAAGTCAACAGTAATGCGCTGGGAATATCGATTCCAACCAAATGAATGTTGGTCTATTCTTTTTCCTATTATCAAATATGAATTTTCAAAAATGATTTCCCTAAAAATATATTTCCTTGCAAAAGATATTGGACATTATACAAGAGGAACACTCAAAATTGCTCATAGCAATATCGCTCAAGTATAAGTCCACCCTGGTTTTGAAGTTTGTGAATTATTTTAAATGATAAATTATGATAGATTTGTGCACCTTGGCTAGCAAAAAACAACTACAAAGTACATCACTGTTTGCTACCTTCCATTCTATGATCATTTGCTATCAATCATTACAAATAATATGGGATTTCATCAAAGAAGAATTGTGTATACGCATATTTGATAACCATAAAAAGCACATTAATCATTAAAAAGCAATTAATAAGTAACTCAATAAATGTTTTCGAGTATAGCTGTGCTTGGAACCCTAAGCACTCCCAACCAAAAATAACGACCAAGGTCTGTCACAACGAAATGTAGTCCCATCTGTTGCACTGGAACTTCTTTTGATTCTAATAGCTGTAGAATATCATTTTGAGCTGCAAACTCCCTATGGCTAGGGACTCGTGCATGCCAAAAAGGCTCAAAAAATCATCTGATGTTGAGGTTTGAAAATATCTGCAACTTTGAATCAGTGCCACCGCTAACTATACAGTCTCCTTTCCACCAGTCTGCACATAGAACCTGTACAGATCTCATAGCAAATAATAAATTTGTAAATCCCAGGTACCACAAATAACTAATATATATCGAAGAATCCACTTAAGTACATGTAAATGAATATCCATTTTGTATCAGAGA
This sequence comes from Thuja plicata, assembly GCA_018584345.1. Taxonomy (NCBI): domain Eukaryota; kingdom Viridiplantae; phylum Streptophyta; class Pinopsida; order Cupressales; family Cupressaceae; genus Thuja; species Thuja plicata. Next base: position 72,183 of record MU223622.1, read on the forward strand.
AAGGACTCACCTTATCTGTATGTGCCTCTAGCGTGGCTAATGGAACCTGCATCCATTGCAACCCAAACAATCAGTTTAAAGATTCCATTGATAGTGTCTACACATATATGCAACCAACCTGCACCCCCCACAACCAAAATTCCATCAGTTGGTAATCTGATGGATATCTCTATTTGTTAGTATTACCTTGCTTCTTACATCCCACAGCTTTACTGTACCATCATAGGACGCTGAGATCAAATGATGCTTCGACTCTGGATGCCTGTAGCAAAATCAATTTTAAAACCTGAAATTGATAACAAATACAACCCTCGTGTTTGTATAGATTAAATATTGGAGGGAGACATACCACTTGCATGCTGTGATCCAAGATTTGTGTGATGACAATTGAAGAATTGGCATAAGAGACCCTATTGCAACAGTACAAAAAACAAACTTTTCAAAAAATGACATCGCAAGAAGGTAATGCAAGGCATTATTGTGGGGGAAGGGGGAAATCTTCCCCTAACCCATATATTTGCAACATCCTACCTGGCAAACGAGGATCCCATATTCTAATAACGGAATCAGCCCCACCAGCAGCAATTAGTGCTGAGCTTTCCCCACCGATACTTAAACAATGAAGCACTTTGCCACAACTCTGCCAATTATAATTCAAATAATAAGACATCTGATAGGTCAACAAGCTTAAGCAACCATTTCTGTAAATTAAAATCACTTCTAAATTACCACACAATAAAAACCGCATTTACCAAAGTGTTTGCATTGATCCCAGTTTCAACATCCCAGCTCCTAACTGAATGGTCCCAGGAAGCAGAATAAATTGTATCCTTTTCGAACCACACAATTGAGGAAACACATTGTGTATGTCCTTCCAATGTCTTTGATGCTTCAATCTGTTGAAAATATAAATGACTGTCAGCTTCTTTAATAAAACCAAAATAACAACCTTAATATCCTTTTGAGTTTTTCAGCTAAATTGAGAGCCAAGCTACCTGCTATGTTTTCACCGCTAGCAAGCAATATGTCATCACATTACAAGCATTTAAAAATAATAAATACAATAAGTATTTGCAGCCTAAAAATGGAAATTAAGTTCAGAAAACTAAATAAGATAAATTTAAATATATATCTGTCATATCCCTAGAATAATGCAATATGCCTTCACATTTTTTTGAAACCTTAAAAACAGTTATTTTTTGTGCTAGTGCTTGGTTGTGAAGCGACTAGTTGATTTATCTTATTGTTGAGCACAATGCTCTTGTATGTTATGCATGATTAAATGTAATTGTCTCAAAAAAAATCATATAATTTATTGCATGTTTTACCCTATGGTTTGAGGGTTCCTTGGCAGGGCATTACATCAGCTATCAGAGCCCATGTTCATATGCTGGGAGCTCTAATGTATATGTGCTCATTATGTTTGGTGTGAGTGGTGTGTGGTTGTTTTATTGTGTTCTCCAAGATAGACCTCAAGTAAGGGTATCATTAGCTTCCCGTTCATGAGGTGGACATGCATCGAACACCATTTTGTACCTGTTATGCGCATTATGAGTTCACGGTTGTCCCTTTCAGGTTGACCAATGCTCCATCGGTGTTCATGAGTTTGATGAATGGTGTGTTCTACACCTACCTTGATCGATTTATCCTTGTGTTTCTCAATGACAATTTGGTATATTCGAGAACGATGTAGAAACACGAGGGCCATTTGCATCAGGTTTTGCAGTGTCTTCGCGATAATCAGCTCTATGCCAACCTAGCCAAGTGTGAGTTCTTCCAAACCAAGGTGAGATATTTGGGTCATATCATCTTAGAAGAGTGTATGGCAGTAGATCCCTCTAAGATCCAAGCAATTATGGATTGACCAGTGTTGACCAATGTTTAGAGGTTTGTAGTTTCATGGGTTTGGCAAGTTATTACCGTCGATTTGTGAAAGACTTTTCTCGGTTAACACACCCTATTACTTTTCTTCAAAGGAAAGGGAAGAAATTTGTGTGGTCGAAGCAGTGTGAGGTGGCATTTCAAGCTCTTAAGGAGCAATTGACTAATGCACCTTTCTTGGTAGTGCCAGATCCTTCGGGAGAGTTTATTGTATGCACTAATGTGTTATTAACAGGTGTGGGGATAGTTCTTATACAGGAGGGACACGTGGTTGCATATAAGTCCCGTAAGCTCAAGGATCATGACTTGAACTACCCCACCCACGATTTGGAGTTAGCGGCAGTAGTGCATGCACTTGTATGTTGGAGACATTTTCTATTGGACCATCGGTTTGAGTTGCATAGGGTGTTGGAAATAATAGGTACTGAGAGGGGGGGTGAATCAGGATTCAGGACTAATAAAACTTTCAGTCTTTTACTTATACCTTTAAATAGGAACAAAAGAAACTTCCAAACTATGAAGCATATAACTGTAACTATAAAATAAATATGCAATGAATCAAATGACAACACATGCACACACATAACACTCTGATTTTTATCGTGGAAACCCTTGATCAGAGGGAAGAACCACGGTAGGGATGAAACCCACAATCTTCTCACTGCAGTAAGAAAAGAGTGCTCTGTTAGGAGCTTACAATCTGTCACGTTCTAGGTGACTCACCCTGTTAGGAGTGACCGATATCTTATTAGAAGCATCTACAATCCTATTACAGACTACCTTGTTAGAAGATTTTAATCCCACTTATACAGTGTTCACCCTGTTAAGAGATTTACACTTGTTGAAACTATTAGGAAAACAACAAGAAAATTTGACCTATGATATGCACTCCTTAATGCTAATCAGATCCTTGATGCTCTGTACTTGTTCTTAATCCAATCCTGAATCTTCTCTGGAAATAGCTTTGTAATTGCAGCTTAAGATCAACACTTCAACTGCTCCTCAACTTCTTAATAACTTCTTCACAACAGCAACAGCTATCATCATATAACCTTATATAATGTCTTTACCTTCGACTGTAAACCTAATTAGGGTTTCCAATTCCCTCCAAAACTGCTTTATCAATCATAACTAACTCATAGAAACTTGAAATCCTTACCGTGTCGTCCATAACAAACTTTAAGTTGTTATTCCCAATGTGAAATATTTCTTCAATATTATTGGTCAAAATTTACCTTGGATTCATACACAATTCCCTAAGAAATGACTTATTCAATTCCTAGAACAATGTACTACGTTTTTCATGTTGTCCAGATTCACTTAGTCGTCCACCGTCATAACTGATTTAGCCAATTAATCAAAATTGCTTAATAACCTTTAGTTTTACATGATCACTACACTGACAAGTTAGTAGTATCTTCGTTTTTGCCTTTACCGGTGTGACCTAAGAGTCACGGTTACAAATCATAGTTCACCTGTTGTCTTTACACCTTCCAATGTACTGATAGCAAAACTTGTCTCCCTTTACCGATCTCTCCACCTGTTATTTTGTTCACCGATTACCTTTCTCACTTGACTTCTCTTTACCGATTGGATATAACTGTGTACCGGTTGGTATACCTTCATATACTTACACAACATTTGCATCTATGTAATGGGTTGCCAGCAATGACAACCATACTCCATAAAAGTAACATCAATGTCACCTACCAACATTCTGCAATCAACATAGCAATCATTACAATTTCCAGTATATCTTTATTTAGCTAAACCTAAATGCACAACAACGCCATTGGATGGAGTTCCTTTGTCAGTACGATTTTGATATTCATTACATCAAGGGTAAAGAGAATATTGTCGTGGATGTTTTGAGTGGGATAGAGTCGGGGAGAGTTGGAGATAGTGACTATTGAATCTTGGTGTAGATTTGCGAAGCAGTATTCTTGAGGCTCTTCTTGGTGACGCTTGGTACGAGAAGGTGAGAGTAGAGATAGAGTCGGGGAGAGCCCTTGAGGGCAAGTTTGCAAGTTATTCTTTAGAATCAAATGGCCTTTGTGGCACCTTGATCGCATTTATGTGTTAGTGCCAGGTGATCTTTGTTCTTTGGTGTTGTTAGAGGCACATTGCGCTCATTACTCAGTACATCCTGGCGTCAAGAAGAGGCATGCCGACCTTAGACAATTGTATCATTGGGCAAGGATGAGGCATGATGTTGCCAATTTTGTCACTAGATGTCTTGAGTGTCAGAGGGTGAAGGCAGAACATCAGCATCTGACAAGTCTCTTGCAGCCACATTCCATTCCCAAGTGGAAGTTGTTAAATTTTCGAAGCAGAATAGCATCACATGCAATAAATAGAAATTCAAAAAAAATATATAAACACATGACATGATTATTTACCCTGGGAAAACCCTCCTACTCGAGGGAAAATCCTAGTCACACCCGAAAATGAACCCTTTATTGAGTTACCACAACTTCCAGTACAAAGCTTCACAAGCTAGATCAGATGAAGTTTCTTTATCAAGTATGTTATCTCATAACAGACTTTTACAGAGAATACTACTCTACAAAGGAGTATTTACTCTTATCAAAATTTAAACATCAACTATACTACTCATGAATCCCAGGGCACATAGAGAGAACTATCAGTGCTAATACAAATACGACACTCCCAGTGCTAATACAAGATATGGCACTCACAATGCTAATACAAGATACGACACTCACAATACTGATGCAAGATAAGACACTCTCAATACTCAGAATAAGATGATAATTTCCTTTCGATGCTCAGAACCACAAAAGCAATGCCACACTACCACCTGCGACAATGATCATCAAATATACATAATACTTACATGTGATCAAGAGGCCCCGACATGTCAAACGTCGGGAGTTATATGAATCGTCATCGCATTAGATGATTGTTGACATGAATAAGAAAAACCAACGATATTATTATGAACCGCCAATATATATGAAGAAAGCTTTTCACAATGCCAAGAGCTCGCATGATGCCAAGAAAAACAGTAACAGTGCTGAGTCACCCAAAGACTAGTGACAAGTAAGACGTCATGTCACATAGTTCTAGCGGACAATAATGTCTCCAGCCGAGCATACTGAATAATAACACTAGCATATTAAGTCTAGGCGGCGACTGTTGATGTTACAAATATGAAGGAGCTCTCTCGCAACTATCCACAAACATTAACACTCCCTCTTAGCAAGAGAGATCATTCATATGACATGGTGTTTCTCAACCTGACAAGCACAATGAAACTGCAAAAAAAATGTCAAAAACAAAATCTCATTACAGATTCTCTTAATATAAAATTGTTATCTCAGCATATCAATATTCACCATAGCTACTCCAAGAGGGTGAAACAGAAAACTAAGTCATGGAGCCTCACACATGACTTCCACCATGGCTACTCCCAAAGGGTGGAACAAGGGCTTTCACCTCAAACTTCTCTCGCAGAGAAGAATGCATTAACAAGGGATTTCACCTCGAACTTCTCTCACAGATAAGAACTCATTAACAAGGGATTTCACCTCGAACTTCTCTCGTAGAGAAGAACTCATTAACAAGGGATTGCACCTCGAACTTCTCCCTCTCGGAGAACTCATTAAAGCACATAAATAAAATAAAATAAATCATTTGAATGCAAAGACTCCCTCTCAGCCGAGACACCCTTTCAACAAGGGCAGCATTCTCACTGCTTTAATTATCACAACAAAATAGAGCTGATTCCAATGTAGACCAATCAAGGAGCTTTAGCAGTCACACTGCTACATGAGTTTGTTGATCCTCTGCAAAGGATTTGGCACTTTCCATCTGTCACTGAAGCTCCCTCTGAATCTTAATTCCTTCTCTTAGAATAAATTGATCACAAAATAATCTGAATAGGTACATCTTCTTCAAGAGCCACCAACTCAGCTCAGGCTGCAATCTCTGATTATCCTTGTGCTCCTCGATCCATCCTGGAAGCATTTTAGAGAGATTAGTAATAGAATCAAACAGACTAATGCTAGAAGCATATGTGATTCACAACTTTCAATGTTATTCCATGAATTAAATTCATGATCAATATTCCAAGATCCAAAAAACTTATCTCTGGATTGTCTAATCCTTCTCGAAAGTTCTCAGCACGCACACGAATAAAGATTGATACACAGCTATCTCTTTTAACAAGATTGAACAAAAATCACAGCCCAACATTCATAAGATGATCATTGCACTGCATGCATACTATCTTGCACGATGAATAGAAACGAACATCTTCTTACGGAATATCGTAACTGCAATCAAAATTACCTTCATCACAGGTAATTTAGAAGCTCTAAATACAAGTATTCTGGAAAATTCCAGCCTGTACAAAATTCTTATACAATTAAAATCATCAATATTTAGTACTGAGGACTCGTTATTATTAGCATAGTAATGTATGAACTTATTTGCTACTATATATATATATATATATTCTTGTACGGACGAACCCATAACGAATCGAACCCAGCACAAAAAAATTTTGGACGAATTTCGAACCCGAATCTCGAGCCTGCAACTTAGCATTTTAATAATATTTTCACTAAAACTCACTAAAAATGACTGCTGGTTATTGCAAAACTTGGTGACAATTTTTTAGGCAAGTAACTCGCTGTCATGTTTGACACATAAGTACTCATGAGTTTCCTGAATGCTTGCAAAGTTTTTCAACATTGATTTAAACAGTGATATATGGTTTGGGGGTTAAATGCAAGTCACACTTTGTGCATCTAAGAAAGAGTTTATAGATTGCTTTGAGGTATCTATATTTGTAAATTACAATGAAGGAAATGCTCAAGGCTTTCGACATTTTCTGGGTGTCAACCAATTCTGTCCCTTTGGGAATATTCTCCTAATATGTTAAGCTGAATGTGGCATTGCTGGGTTGAAGCTTGTAGAAAGTATATTCATTTCTATCCTTGTATTTCTGGATCTTTTCTTTAGACGCGCTCTAATACCATGTTAAATTTTCAAACCAGAATAGCATCACATGCAATAAACATAAACTCAGAAAAAATATATAAACAAATGACACGATTATTTACCCTGGGAAAACCCTCCTACTCGAGGGAAAAACCCAACCACACCCGAAAATGAACCCTTTATTGAGTAACCACAACTTCCAGTACGAAAATTGACAAGCTAGATCAAATGAAGACTTCTTTATCAAGTTTGTTATCTCATAACAGACATTTACAGAGAATACTGCTCTACAGAGGAGTATTTACTCTTATCAAAATTTCTACAGAGGAGTATTTACTCTTATCAAAATTTAAACATCAACTATACTACTCATGAATCCCGGAGCATATAGAGAGAACTATCAATGCTAATACAAATACGAGACTCTCAGTGCTTATAAAAGATATGGCACTCACAGTGCTAATACAAGATATGACACTCACAGTGTTGATGCAAGATACGACACTCTCAATACTCAAAACAAGATGATAATTTCCTTTTGATGCTCAAAACCACAAAAACAGTGACACACTATCACCTGCGATAAGGATCGTGACTTGAACTACCCCACCCACGATTTGGAGTTAGCGGCAGTAGTGCATGCACTTGTATGTTGGAGACATTTTCTATTGGACCATCGGTTTGAGTTGCATAGGGTGTTGGAAATAATAGGTACTGAGAGGGGGGGTGAATCAGGACTAATAAAACTTTCAGTCTTTTACTTTTACCTTTAAATAGGAACAAAAGAAACTTCCAAACTATGAAGCATATAACTGTAACTATAAAGTAAATATGCAATGAATCAAATGACAAGACATGCACACACATAACACTGATTTTTATCGTGGAAACCCTTGATCAAAGGGAAAAACCACGGTAGGGATGAAACCCACAATCTTCTCACTGCAGTAGAAAGAGTGCTCTGTTAGGAGCTTACAATCTATCAAGTTCTAGGTGACTCACCTTGTATATATTTTATATATTTTGAATTTCAACTATTACATTCACCCTCATACTTTGCTCAGAAAATCATAACTGAATGACGTCTGGTTCTGGATATTTTCTATCAAATGACATGATTATTTACCCTGGGAAAACCCTCCTACTCGAGGGAAAAACCCAACCACACTCGAAAATGAACCCTTTATTGAGTAACCACAACTTCCAGTACGAAAATTCACAAGCTAGATCAGATGAAGACTTCTTTATCAAGTTTGTTATCTCATAACAGACATTTACAGAGAATGCTGATCTACAGAGGAGTATTTACTCTTATCAAAATTTAAACATCAACTATACTACTCATGAATCCCGGAGCACATAGAGAGAACTATCAATGCTAATACAAATACGACACTCTCAGTGCTAATAAAAGATATGGCACTTGTTGGTGTTTGAAAACGTTTATTCTACTTAAAGCTACCAATATGCCTTGAGACTGATGTTAGGAGTGGTTAGCTCTAAGTATGAAAGCTCTGCAAGACAACTGAACCAACTATAGGGACAAGACTGCCCTCTACACTTCTGGCTCTGCAAAACCAAGGCAGGTACACCTAATCCAGACTAAACTCAATTCTTTACAACACCTTTTACTTTTGGATTTGAACAACAGATAGATAGTAAGTAAGTACTAAATGCCAACCTAAGCATTCATTGACTCTCCACTACCATGGGCGGAATAAGAAGAAAAACCAGGGTTACCCGGGGACGCGTCCCCGGCCTAAATCCCCAAGTTTCCGGAACGGGGACGTCCCTGGGACTTGGGGACGGCTTGGGGACGTCCCCACACCGTCCCCAAATTTCAAGAAAAAGCTAGAAACGTCCCCGGGACTTGGGGACGGCTACCCAAAAATCTGGGGACGGCTGGGGACGTCGTAGACGTCCCCCGCGCGTCCCGGGGACTTCCAACCGTCCCCAATCAAAAAGGCCCAAAAAAAAAAAAAAAACTTAAACAGCCAAAAAGGCTG
>MU223622.1:81095-118139 GCA_018584345.1 Thuja plicata
TGGGGGCTTTGCCCCCAAACCCCCATTTAATAATTTACTTTTAGGTTTTAGCAGCAGTCTGATTTTTTTGTTTTGTAGCAGCAAAGGACTCGGATATTGATGCCATGTTGGCAGCAGAAGAATAGGAACAGCAATGTGCTTCATTTTTATTTTCTATATTTTGATTTTTATGTTGAACTATGAACATGATGATGAAACTTTATGGCAGCACCTAAGCCTTTGGGCATTTTTCGTTTTACTTTTCTTAGTTTCTATGTTAAACTTATATTTTTGTTAGCATATGCATATTGACAATCCGATAATGAATTGAAATGGCATTGAAATGTTACTATTTACTTTTGAGTATTTACTAAATGGCATTGAAATGTTGTATGTTAAGGTTATATGATGTTTAAATGGCATGCATTGTCCATATTTTCATATGAATGTAATGTAAACTTGCAAATTTCCTTATATATTTGAAAATTTCCCTATATTTACATAGCTGTCCCTTTTGCCGTCCCCCGCCGTCTCCAAAATCGGCAAAAAAATTTGCCGTCCCGGAAACCCGTCCCGCCGTCCCTGTCCCCAAAACTCGGGGTAACCTTGAGAAAAACAATTGTAAATGTAAAGAACTTTGGTGATGAGTTTGATTTAAATTGTGGGACAGAACATAGCCAAACCACTTTAGACTTATATCTCCACAAAAAATACTTGCTTTAGATCAGTGCCTTATCCATTGGGCAAATTCCTAAATACAATACTGCAACTGAAACAACCTATTGGTAAAGATTCAAAGCCATAAACATGAATATCTCATATCACACACTACAAGATCCTTAGTAGATAACCAGATAGAATCAATGTAATATCCAAAGCATTTTAATTTGATCTAAGATCAAAGACTTATGGAATACACATATGTATAAGCAAGACTTATACAATAAGCCAGAAAACTTACAACTCACAAAGATATTACAAAGGAGAGACTTAAAACCTGAGAATACTTATATTAAGTATGATGAAGTCTTGCTTCTGCAACAATATGACAAGGAAATACACAGTTCAATAATATGCAAAAGATCATAAGCTTTCTATTATATCTTAACGCAATCTGAAATACATCTGCTATATCCTAGACTAGAAACAAGTATAAGCCTAATGCCTTCTACTTTCCCAATTCTCCAACCCTTTCTAAATGGTCTTGAATATTCTTTTATAGGAACAAGAATGCTACAAGCTTCGGACCATCTAGGGTTAGGGTTTACAACCAATCATGTCAAGCATCTAAATCTGTTTGTCAAGTTGAAACCCTATCTCTTCTCTTCAATCTGTGCAAATCTGATCTGCAATCAATTTGCCCTAATCCATGGATGTGAGCACAGTACCTTGAGGTCAAAGAACTCTCAAAGGCATGACTCTGAAAGTAGCTCACATAAATGCAGAAATGACCAGGCGCCACTAATAGCATTTATCCTCTGATATAAAATTATATATGTCAAGTCTGGACATAAATGCATCTCCACATATCAGATTTCTATTCCTCTGGTCTTCAACAACTGTTCAGAATCGATTCATAAGATTGGATCGCAGCATTTATAGCTCTGAGATCAAATATCTGAGTCCACCACCATGAAACCCTCTGAGTCAAAGATTTAAATATTCAAATTAAAGTTATAACGGTCACAGGTGGCACAAACAACAATTTGGACGGTCGAGATTGAACCTCTGCATATCTTTAAAACATCTCCGTTGATTCCTTCAAGTTACCTGGGCTTACGATCAGATTGGACACGCGGCAGCAAGGCGCAATGCCTCAATGACTAGATCTTGCGCATCTTCCTTTTGAGCCTTTACGCCTGTCGTCGGATCTTCTCAATACTTGCTTGCATTTTAATTTATCTTTGGCCTCGGCCCTTAACCTGTCTCTGACTAGCTTCCAACCCTAACTTTATCTGGAGATTGCGCGACTATGTAATCTCCAAGTCGCTGAACATTTTCTTTAACTCTAGGCATGTTGGGAGATTACGCGCACGCCGCTAGATTCAAGACATATCAACGGTTCTGATCTGATCCTTGGAAACTTCACATTAACTTGATCCTGACCCAGGTTCATCACGAGATTACTCGACTGAAGAAATCTCCAAGTCGTTGAACATTCCACTTAACCTCAGAGTTTATTCAGAGATCTAGCGCAAGCCCTCAGATTCATCTGTCCTTGGAAACATGTGGCAGCATCATGTTGAATCTCTGGAAACCTGACTCGGCCTTTACCTTAACTTAACCTTAAGTCACTTGACGATCACGCGACTGAAGAAACTCGAAGTCTCGGAATGTTTCACTTTACCCTGAGTTAGTTCTGGGACTACACACACACCACACGATCAAATCAAGATCTAAGCCTTGCGCTTAATCTCAGAACTATTATGTACTTGCTTATTTCTTTGTGAGATCACGCTCCAGCCCTAATATCAACATTGCATTGACGGTTCATATTCGATCTCAGACAACCCATGCTTGACTAACTTGACTCGGGTTCTTAACTGTAATCTATCCCGAGATTCGGCGACTAAAGGAAAATCTAAGTCGCTGGATGAAAAGCTAACTCCAGAGTTTATTTCGAGAATACACGAAAACCACAAGATCCTTTCTTTAATCAACGGTCCAGAGCATACCCATGCAACTCGACTTTGGCTCAGAACTTAACCATGCTTTACTCAAGGTCTATCTAGAGATCACGCGACTGAAGAGATCTCCAAGTCTCTGAATGATTCTTTAACCCTTGTTTGTTCCGAGATCTCACGCCAAGCGCACAATCTAAACAAGATCCACGGTCTGCATGTAATCTCCAAATATATCATGACATCATCTTTTAATGTGAAATTAAGCGCCAACCACTCATCTCGTTCCCAATCTACGATCCTCGCCAAGTCTTTGAATACCTTTGTACTTCATCAAATCTTTACGAGATTAAACGCCAACCCCAGATCTCTGCTCTAATCAACGGCCACGATCCTGTTCCGTGCAAACTCAACCAGAACTCAAACTTACCATTCTTAACCATGATCAAATCTAGAGATTGCGCGACTGTGTGAAACTCGAAGTCGCTGAACAACTTGCCTAAATCAAGTTATATTACGAGATCACGCGCAGCCCATCAGATTATGTCAGAAATAGAACTCGATCAATGGCCAGCACTGAATCTCAAGACATATTTGTACTTGACCATTTCATTACGAGATCTAGCGCGAACCGCACATCTCTGACAAGATCGACGACCCTCGTTTAATCTCAAAACATTTTACTTAACCCTAAGTCCATTACGAGATCACGCGACCAAAGAGAAAAGTAACCCTGCCTCTGACTCTGGGTCTATCTGGAGATCACACAAACAACTGAGTCTCTGAATCGCTGAAAGAAAAACTTAACTCATGGTTTACTTCGAGATCACGCGCCAGCCACAGGATTAGATCTGCATCGACGACCTGCGCTGAATCTCCCAAAGAAAAAACTGACTTGGACTTTATCTCGCGACATAATGCGAACCGCACGATCAAAACAAGATCTACGGCCTGCGCAAAATCTCCAAGAGAAAAGAGCATATTCCATTTCATCACGAGATCAAGAGATAAAGAGCCGCGCTAAGTCGCTAGATATAAAGGAATATTCGGTCTGGGTTACGACATTAAGAGATAAAGGCAAGACATGATAAAGCGCACATGACTTAAAAGATTTTAAGTGGCTTGGAAAAGTAACTCGAAAACATATCATGTCTCGAAGGGTTTAGGGTTTTAGCCAAATTTGACACAATCAAGACCTAGGGTTTTAGCCAAAGGCCAAAAATAATTGCAGAGACAAAGGGAAAGAGCTTGGAACCATGGAAAATTTTGCAAGTGCTAATACAAGATATGACACTCACAGTGTTGATGCAAGATACGACACTCTCAATACTCAAAACAAGATGATAATTTCCTTTTGATGCTCAGAACCACAAAAACAGTGACACACTATCACCTGCGATAAGGATCATGACTTGAACTACCCCACCCACGATTTGGAGTTAGCGGCAGTAGTGCATGCACTTGTATGTTGGAGACATTTTCTATTGGACCATCGGTTTGAGTTGCATAGGGTGTTGGAAATAATAGGTACTGAGAGGAGGGTGAATCAGGACTAATAAAACTTTTTGTCTTTTACTTATACCTTTAAATAGGAACAAAATAAACTTCCAAACTATGAAGCATATAACTGTAATTATAAAGTAAATATGCAATGAATCAAATGACAACACATGCACACACAACACTCTGGTTTTTATCGTGGAAACCCTTGATCAGAGGGAAAAACCACGGTAGGGATGAAACCCACAATCTTCTCACTGCAGTAGAAAAGAGTGCTCTATTAGGAGCTTACAATCTATCACGTTCTAGGTGACTCACCCTGTATATATTTTATATATTTTGAATTTCAACCATTACATTCACCCATTACAACCATTATATTCACCCTCTCTCCAAACCCAACAAAAACTATAAATTTTGTATAGGGAATGCTTGAAAACCAGAAACGGTTATAAATGTGCATTCATCGGTATATTTATGTAAAGATAAGATTTTCAAAAATAAATTAGACGAATCATTAAAATTACAACTAGCATAAGAATATTTTAAATTGCCTAAAGGACGAACAACTAAATAATTTACTTTAGTAGACTGAACCTGAGAATCAAGCTGCTTTGTTGGAATTGCTGCATCTTCCAACTTCCTTTTCTTCAGAAAACTGCCATTGCTTTCGATATCCAACTCTCCAGAAACTTGCCATATTTTGATTGAGCAATCCCATGAACCTGAGCAAATCTAAGGCAACAAAAGCAAACAAACATCTGAATCTGTGGATGTCATGGTTCTTTATCAACCATAAAATTATTTAAGCACAAACTTCAAGGAGGCTCTAGCATCTATATCAAGGTAAGTGTACAAAATGTTACCAAATTCCCATGTGGGCTCGCTGAAACAGTCTGAACAGAGGAAGTATGACCTCTCAACAATTTGCAAGGCCTAACCATTTTCACGTCTGTTTTGTGCTCACTGGGGATGAGCTGTCACAATGTTTAGCAATATGTCAAAACAACTCCCATCCTCTTAAAGAAGACATGCTACAAGAGGTAACAATAAATAGGCACAATTTACAAGCACACCTGCCAGAGTCGTAGAGTCCGATCCTTTGAGGCAGTAGCTAGATTTATAGAGTTCAGGTTAGAATCTGATTCAAAAAGTAAAAGTCGTCAAAAAAATAAGAAATATGTTAGTACTTCAACCATGGTTATCTTAATTCTAAGCGTTCCGTAACATCTTCAACAGGTTACACATTTTTCATATCAAACGCCAACAATTTAAACAAATCTTTCAATCATTTGGTTATATAAATATTTTTCTTATTTTTTTCTGCAGCATTTGTCTCTCAATTTGGTTATATCTATTTGATAGGCAAGGCAATATCATATAGCAACTACTAAAGCAATATTCCTAGCAAAGCCAAACTATATGTGCCAATACCATATACCAACCAGGTTTATAAAATTGCATTGGTAATATTTGGAGGTATGTTATATATTGTTTTATCTTCTCTACCAACTACAGAATTCCATCTTCTGTCAAGTGTATTGTATTCAAAGAAAGAAACCCAAACTAGAAAATTTGAACAAAAGTTTATGCCCATTGCCTAAAGTTTACTCTCGAGTTTAGGAAAGTGTGAAACTGCATTTTATAAGAATGTGAATTCAAGGGTTAACCCAATTGTTCAACTTATCAAATTTCGTTGTGCTGTGATAGCCAAAGAAATCCTAACTAGGAGTACGTTTTGTTATTATAGCTGAAACTAACCCTTCCTCAGTCCTACATCTCCACAGACAATTGAAAACTTTCAAGTAACCAGCAATATTTTGGACATTACTGTATTGTGAGAAATTACAAATAAAATTAAAAATACCTTTCCTCAAAATGCCACCTATTGCTACATTCAATATTCTCTATTATCTTTTCTGGATGAAACATTGAAGCAGATTTTCACAAAAACTTTGCAGAGTTACAAAGAAGATGAAAGTACCAAGAAAGGAGCTGTCCTAGATATTATTAAGGGGACTTACATATTTCTGACAAAAAAGAGAGAATGACTACGAAGAAATAGGAGAAGAGAAAAAGAGATTGAGAATTCTGAGCAAGCATAGGTGGATAGCCCTTACTGTGGTGTTTACCATGTTCGAAAGTTTTGTCATTAATGTCATAGGCATTCAAAGAGCAAGACTGGAGATTTGATTGTAACAACATTATGACGCCATTCTCAGGACTTTGTTGGACAATAAGGAGTCAATTTAAATAATAAATTGCACAAGTTTTTATGCATGGACCGACCCATGTTTGGAGGAATTAGAAGCAAAATTAAATTAAATTAATTACTGCTAGAGGCCAACCCTTAGGCTTTGGCGCCCCCTCTCTATTACAAGAGTAATTGGTAAAAAATTGGATGAATAAAACGGATGGTCAAGATGATAATTTATAGTTTTAAAAGGATCAATGTTTCTATTAAGAAACAATCAATAACTAAATGCAAAATTAGAAACATTTAATAATTACAATACATTACAAAATTGACCACTAAATAAAATAGAAAGAAAGATATACGCGCAGATATTATTCTAATACCCTCCCTGAATGGTCAATTTGTCTACTACACCAAGGAGCCCCCTAAACTTAACAAACTTTTCTAGAAGTAGGGACTTGGTGAAATATCTGCAATCTGGTCCGCTGTAAGAACATATTGCAAATCCACACATCCATCTTCGACCAACTGGCGGATGAAGCGACAATGAAGCTCAATATGCCTGGTTCGCTCATGGAAGACTGGATTTTTGGCAACTTTGAGCACCCTTTGATTGTCATAGAAGAGGGGTGAAGGGCCTGCTTGAGACATCTGGATGTCAGAAAGCATCCTTCGAAGACAAACCACCTCACAAGCTGCTTTGACTGTTCCCCGATATTCAGCTTCTGTCGAGGAAAGAGATACGGCTTGTTGCTTCTTACTGATCCAAGTGATAGCACCTATGCCCAAATTGAAGACATACCCGGAAGTAGACTTTCTATCATCAATAAAGCCTCCCCAATCCGAATTTGTGTTCCCGATGAGTCTAGGATCTTTGGTTCATCCACAGAGGATACCAAAGTCTGATGTGCACTTGACATAGCGCAAGGATACGCTTCACTGCAACCAAATGATCTGAAGTAGTAGTTGTCATGAAGTAGGATATGTAACTCACTGCATTGCTAAGATCAGGTCCAGTGGTTGTGAGATAGATTAAACTACCCACTAGTTGCCTGAATGTGGATTCATTCTCAACTGGAGAATCAGATTTGGATGACAACTTCGGGCCAAACTCCATGTGTAGACACAAATTTGCAGTCCTACATTTAGCAGAACCCATGCATACTTAAACTGAGAGATGAAGATGCCATGAGACTACTGCCAAACCTTGACACCTAGGCAGTAGTGCAGAAGCCCAAGGTCAACAGATAGACGACAGTGTTGACTGCTTCATGTCAAAAGACGCATAAATTCTATTTGATTCCCTGAATCAAAGATGTTGAACTGCCAATGATTATCAGATCATCAACATATATAATTAGAAGGATGATATCACTGCCAGTATTCTTGACATATAGATTTGAGTCAGAAGGACTCCTCTGGAAACCCTGATCTATGAGGTACTTGTCAATTTTCATGTACCATGCCTAGGGAGCTTGTTTTTAGGCCATAGAGCACTTTCACCCATTTGAGAACCCAGTGTTCTTTACCGAAAACCTTGAAACCAGGAGGTTGTGTCATGTAGACCTCTTCCTATAGCTCATCATTCAGGAAGGCACCCTTGGCATTCATTTGATGGACCTTCCAACCACACTAAGTTGTCATGACTGGGACTAATTTGATGGTGCTCATCTTAGCTTTTGGAGCAAAGATCTCCTCGTAATCAATTTCCTTCATGCTGAGAGAAGCCTTTAGCAATGAGACGAGCCTTGTACTTATCCAAAGTACCATCACCTTGTATTTAACCTTATAAACCCATTTGCATTGAATGGGTTTCTTCCCGGGGGAAGATCTAACAGAACCCAAGTCTTATTCTTCAGCAAGTTGTGGTGCTCAATTTCCATAACTTGTTCCCACTCAGGTATCCCTTTTGCCTCTATGTATGTTTGACGCTCATACACACTGTGAATGTTGGCCATGAGAGCAAAATTTACTGAATCAGAAGGTTTGCTCTTCTTCCAAGCAGTTCTACCCTCGATGAGCTCATCATCATGAAGATCACCAATCGTCTTAGCCCACCATTTAGGACGGAGAGTATAAGTACCAACATCATATGCAGGAGATGCGACAGGATCAGGTTCATTAAACAGAAGATCGGATGAATCCTAAGGAAAATCAGTTGGTACAACTGCATGTCTAGGTGATCCTGCAAGAGAAGAAACTGGAACAGGAGCAACTGGAGCGCTCCCATCAAGTGGACCTAATCGAAGACGGGCACCCAAGTCTTGAGCCTTGAGAGACTGATCCTCTGAATCCATAACTAGATGAGAGTTGAAATGGCCCTCGTTCCTCGTCAAAAAACACATCACGACTGAAGATGAGACGATTTGTCTCAATGTCAACCAGTTCATAGGTTTTGTGATTATCACTGTAGCCGGTTAGCATGAGTTTCTAGCTCTTGGCATCCAACTTGGTACACTTAGCATCAGGGATCCAGACAAAAGCAGTGGAGCCAAAAACTTTGAGATGACTGATTTTGGTCTTACAGCCAGACCATGCCTCTTCCGGAATTTGTTTCTAACAGCTACTGTAGGAGAGCGATTGAGAAGATAGACGACGGTGTTGACTGCTTCATCCCAATTTTTCCTTAGAACACTCTTGTCTTCAAGCATAGACCTAGCCATTTCAGTGATCATGAGGTTTCTATACTCAACGACACAATTTTGCTGAGGGGTGTAGGGTGTTGTTAATTGGCGTTTTATGCCATGTTCACGAAAATGGGAGAAGGCGGAATTATAGAATTTTCCCCCATTGTCAGTTCTAAGAGTAACAATATGTTGACCAGAGTCTTTTTCTACAGATGCTTTGAACTTTATAAACCAAACAAACACCTCTGATTTTTTATGAAGGAAATACACCCACATTTTACGACTGAAATCATCAACAAAAAGTAAGAAATGCCTGGACCCAGTAACACAAGGAGTAGCCATAGGCCCACAGATATCAGCATGGACCAGTTGTAGTACCTTAGAAGCTCTCCATATGTCTCCATCTGAAAATGGAGTATGATGTTGCTTCCCAGCCTGACATGCTCCGCAACTCCGAGATTCTGGGTCTGAATCTCTGGCAGTCCAATGACAAGATCTTCCCAAACAAGCTGAGAAAGATAGTGCACATTTAAGTACACATACCGCTGATACCAGAGTGTACTAATAGAGGAGCACTTGGCTGCCATGGCAAGCTCTTGAGAATCACCAGAGTCAACTAGTCTGTATAGACCATGATCCTCAAGATCCACAGCAACAATAGACTGAGTCCCCTGATCAATGATACTGCACTGATGTGAACTGAAGGTCGCGTCTAACCAAGGAGAATGTCTCAAAATTTGACTGACTAAGAGAAGATTGAGTTTCATTCCTAGAACATAGTACACATCGAGGAAAATCAGTTTCCTCCCTCCAAACTGAATCTGTATATTGCCCTTTCCGACAACGGTGTACTCTTCCCCTCCAAAAATAATTGAATCTAAGAATGGCTAAAAATCTGTGAACCAATCTCAGTGATGACTGAAGTGGTGTGAGGCACCTAAATCAATATAACAGGCAAAAGATTTCACATGGTCTGCAAGTCTTTTAGCCATGAAGGCGTAAAAGGAAGACTCGCTCTGCGTAGTGTCCTCCACTACATTTGCTTTAGGTTGTGAACCACTTTGCTTGGCCTGTGCAACCAAGCGTTTGGGGCACTCAAGTTTCATGTGAGCATACTTATGGCAGTAGTTGCACTGAATGTTCTTCTTTGAGTCTTCTGATGCCGGAGCAAAGAATTTGTGCTGAGAAGATTGAGAAGCTGAGAAGGCTTGTTCTTTGGAAGATGAATCGGTACCACTGTTGAATTGTTGTTTCCAGCTATCTTGTTATAAAAGCATTGTGCAGAGATCGGAAAATTTGAAGTCAACATTAGTTGAAGCAATGTTGAGAGTCTCAACAAAATGCTCATAGAAAGACGGTGGACTTTTCAGGGTGATCACCGCCATGTCTTCTTCCATTTTGCGTCCAATTGCTTCTAATTGATCTCGAATATCCTTGATTTTATTGAGATGATTCTGCAGGGACACCTGTTCATCCATCATGATTGTGAAGAGCGCAGGAACGCATAGCTCTTATCAGAGGTTTCATGCAAACCTTTTAGATGCATCCAAATTTTTCAGCAATTGATTTGCCAAAAGGAACCTGTGGTAGCTGATCAGTTTGATGAGCATAAGTTTGATGAGCATAACAGCTTCCTGATTTTTCTCATCAAATTTATCCTGCTCCTTGCCTTCATCTCCATGACGATCAACCTTGCCCAAAACAATTTTGTCAAGACATTTGTATTCAAAGATCGTCATCATACGCTACTTCTAGGTATTGTAGTTTCTGTCATTCAATTTCTAACTCCCGTCAAATAGAATATTCGTTAGAGATGTCATTGCAAGAAACTGAGGTCAAAGGTGGTTGACTAAATGGCGGCACGAATATTGAGGCAGAATAAGATCAACGAGTGGAACAAGACTGTGGCAGAAAATAGGCACTAATTTTGAGGTTGAACAGTAAATTTCTGGGAATGGATCCCAATGCAGGAATTTGGATAGACCCAAAACATTTCGAGAGAAGCCTAGAAAAGCTCTCGAAAAACCCACCAAGACTTTGAAATCAGAATTTGAATCCGACTAAAATATCAAAGGGTTTCGAAGAAACCCTAATCGCCTATCAGCAACCACTCCAAAAAAGGCAGAAAATGAAGAATCACATATCGCAAGTGGCGTTGGCAGAAAACCCTAGTCATTTTTAGTAGAAACGACCATAATGAGGGTTGAAACGGCCAGAAAAAAAATGAGAAATTCGCCACAAGTAAGAGTCATCGCGTTTTGTTAAAAATGCGAAAAGAGAATGAGTCGTACACAAAAATCCATCGATTTGCAAAGATATGGTGCGGAATGCAGAGAGGAAGCCATGAAAACCGAAAACATTACTAAAAAAATTGTCTGCTACAAAAGGACGACCATAACTATGGTTGTTTTCTCTCCTCGATGATCGTTTCCTCAAAAAATCTCCACTGAGAAAACCAAGCGCCAATAACGACGTCATGCGAGAATAACCATGAACAGTGACAAAAAAGAAAAAGCATTTACAAAGCCATGGACGACCACAAATCAAAGGTAAAACACGAAAATCGTGTTTCACTAGGTTGTGTGAAAGAATTTCGAAAAAAAAATCCTTCAAAAAATGACCATAGGCCAGAAATAAGACTGAAAACCCTAGACGGGTTTTTGAGATCAACTGGAATAATTGCGAAAAAAATTGACTAATATCAAATTAAAAAAATTCTCCTGTGCGCTGATACCATATTATGAGAGTAGTTGGTAAAAAATTGGATGAATAAAACAAATGATCAAGATGATCATTTAAAGTTTACAGGGATCGATGTTTCTATTAAGAAACAATCGATAACTAAATGCAAAATTAGAAACATCTAATTTTTACAATACATTACAAAATTGACTACTAAATAAAATGGAAAGAAAGATATATACAGAGATCTTATTCTAATACTCTCCATGTCTTAGTTTTTGCAAAATATCTTTATTTGGTGTGGCAACCCCCCTTGGTTTGGGCGCCCACTTTGGGAAACAAATAAAATTAAATACAAAAATAGATATGCTGCCCTTGGCCAACCTGTTTTGAGGTGCACTGTTTGGATAAAGAAGTGCAAAATCAAGCATAAATAGATCAATTGGGGTGCATATCATCAAGCAATTCAATGAATATCTTCCCATTTATAGCAGAGTAAAAGAGAAGATCTAACCTAAATTTTAACTATATAATAATATAACCTATATTTACTATATTAACCTATATTTAACTATCTAACCTATACTTACTATACTAAGACGTAATATTCCAACACTAATGAGGTTTTCTAGAAAATAAGCAACTCACACTTGAACTCACCAATTTGCGAAAATCGTTTTTTTGCAAGTTCGCCCATTTTTTAGTATATAATGCCCTCACAACAACAAAGAAAACATGCCCTTGAGGCTTGAACAGAAAAACAATTTTAATGCCTCCTCTCTAAACTCGCAATTGTTATTTATCCTCTACTTCTCCTCCTCCACATATAAATATGATTGCAAATACCCTATGTTGCAGCCAACACCTGACTTGATTTTCATTTTGTTTAAAAATGTACCCTCAACTATCAAAACATGATTAGGATATTTGCAATTAACATATCCGCATTTTTCTTCCTTTATACCTGCATTCAGGCCTCAAAAACCTTACCTTTGTGTAAAACCATGATTATAAATTAACTAAATCTCTCAATGGCCTACTTTTAAAAATTAAATTTAAAAGGATAAAATTTATGTTTTTTAAGCAAATTGAGTTTGTTCTTTTAGTTTGCTGATTCGGCAGTCCAAGTCAAATTAGTGTCTGTCAAGTCCAAAATTGCACACTATAATTGAGGTCGTTTTGTCATATAGGTCCATAAGTGTAACCCATGATTCCCAACAATTTTTTGAGGACTTGACGGCATTACTTTCAATTTGCAAACTATAATTGAGGTTGTTTTGTCATATATGTGTCTACAAGTGTAACCCGTGATTCCCAACAATTTTTTGAGGACTTGATGAAAATAGTTTCAAATGTAAATAAACACTAGATAATCACAATAGTTTTTTTACTCTTTAACTCAAACGCAACCTTTTGAGTCGTGTCAGATTCATGGATGTAGCATTCTTCTTTTCAAGTAGATTCCTAAATAATTGAAGATCAGAGTTACATTTACAACTCTGATCCATTCAATATAATTTGATCTAGTGAGTTTATATGACCCCGTGAACACTTGTACAAACTTCAATAATGTGCAGAAAGAAAGTTAAAAAAAAAGTGGACACAATCTCACACCCACCAAAAAAGGAATGAATAAAGAGCTGCTATTTAGGCTTCTCTCTTTCGTTCAAGTAGCACTTTATATACAATGCATCGACAAAAGAAAGACTGACTGACCTGATTCTTTTTGAACCATGGTTTTCTCTTAAAGCTTGTCCTTCATGAGGTACTAACCTAATTCATCACCAATATCTTCTAAAGTTACTTTTCACCCTTTAATTTTACTTTCAGTTTCTTGGATTCTTTGTTTTAAAATTACCAAATACTGAAACTTTCCTCGGAAAAAGGTATATTCCTGTGTGATAATCAGGGATACTCATAAATTTTCAAACAATTTTTGTTAGCACAACACAAAAACTTCTTTAACAAGAACCAAAACACAAAAGATGGAAAAGGTTCTTCATATAAAAGTAACACACTTATTCTTCTAATACTCTTCTCCAAAGGCAAAACCTCTTCTAAATTTATCTTAATGTTGAAAGACAAATTTTTGTATTCCAACCTTCCCTTTTGACTCTACATGCATCTCACAGAAGTTTGTAATGTACGTAATCGAGGATGGGTTTAGTTGTCATGCCAAAACAATAAAAGACCAACTCTTGACTAGTTTAAATGTGATGCCAAAACAATAAGATGCTGGAATTTTTACTAATTTGCATGTGATGCCAAAAACAATACATGACATAAATTTAATTAAGGCAATTCAATCACCTTTGCAGTGTCACCTTTAACTCAGAATATTTATGACTATAAAAATGCTATACACCTAACTTAAAACCATGTTTAACACAGCAGCATCAGTACAGTAACAGGCCACCCAACTGAGGCGATGCTCCATGCAGCAGCAACAATCAGTTAAACCGAGAAGAATTATTTTAAGTGAAACGATAGGCAATAGGCAAAGTTAAACAAAGCTCTGTAACCTTTCCTAGCAATTATCTGTTAGAAAAAAAAATTAAAATTCTATACGCAGACCCAACATATCAAAGCTTTTCACTACTGCTCTAATAACATAATAAATGAAAAATGTATACTAAACTTTGGTCGGCCAGACTTGTTTTATAAACACAGAAAGATATTGCAGGCCAGATGGGATCTATTATCCAGTAATCCCTACCTAAAAAAAAAGGAAATCAAATAAAAACACAAAAGCAACCCAAGAGATGAAACACCAACCATCACTCAACCTTTCATCTTCTACTCCTAAACCTAGGCTGTTGTACAGAGCCTGCCTGGCTCTATCCCGGATTTAACTTGCAAGGTTTTATTTATTTTGAAATTGCCATACAAATAACAAATTAATTTGAAATAACCACTGCAAATCATAAATCGCTAACTCTGAAATCCTCTTATTGAATTCAATTTATGAAACCATCTAGATATGGTATGAAACGTTACATTCATTGCAAAGCATTTAATATGAATTAAAACCTGTAATTTTTCCCACGTCTTTACTGGACTGGCCGCGGCTCAAGCTGGAATGGTGGCGTCTGATAATAAGAGGCAACGGCTGATAACAAGGCCCACGTTTCAGCAAAGTAACGTGAACAATTCCCAAACAATGGTGTCCAGCATAACCATAGCTAATTTACTACCTTCCCTCCAATGGGCGTAGATGTATCAATTCTGAAACCATTCACAATTCACCAGCATTTGTCGCTGATTCAAAGTGCCATAAACAACCAAGAAATTTACCATTTCTCACTGTCGAATTCGGACAAACCCTTATCTCCAAGCCTTCACAAAATTGAACCAAAACAAGAATGAATAATAGCATGATCAATCTAATGTTCACATTCGAATCTCCAATTGCACAAATCGTTGGGTTCATTTCACCAGTTCTAACTGCTGAAAGCAATCAAAGAATTTGCAATTCTCTGAGCCAAATCACCGAAACCCTTGAAGCCAAATTCACAAGCTGAAAATATCAACACATAATAATGAAGTCGATTTCCTCCATGTCTTTTATAACCTCCCAAAGAGAAATCGAATCCCTAGCTTCTTCAACACATTTTCATAACTTAAAACACTATGTCATTAAAACATTTGACTTGCATAACTTTTCCATCAAAATATAATACCTCATTATATTCCTTCACATTAAATGACATAGCATTTAAATATAAGTCGTTATAATTAATTAATGACTTGACTTTATTAAATGAGCTCATAATATAATTAATTAAGTAAACTGAATTAATTAATAAAATCATCAACCCAAGCCAACCCAAATGCTCTGCTATGGCGAGACAACTACTCGGACACCCTACCAGAAATAGACTTACTAAAATTAGTAAGTCCCTCAAACTGGAAACTCTGCAAATGAATCCACAATTCCACTGATACCAATGCACAGGCACCCTTCTATAAATAACAATCATGACAATCACCCAAAATAAACACTTACTATGAATAGTAAGTATGTCAACCTGACCCAAACGAAGAGCAATCCTGGCATCACAGACCTCCGGAGTGGAAACTGACCCCTGGCTCTGCCACACGACCCCCTCCAACATCCCAATTAGCCTATGAGGGTCACAGAAATAAGCTAATCCCATGTGCCTAAAAACGGGGACATTACAGTTGTTGGGAATTGGTGTTCACATCTAGGTATTAAGAATATTAGAGTGCATAAAATAATTTGGTATTATAATATTAAGTTGTTAATAAACAACTTAATACTATTAATATGTCACATGGTTTGTTATTGTTTGTTGGATAGGTTATTGCATTAGTGGTACGAATATATTGAGTTGTTAAAACAACTCAATATATTTAGGTAATTTGTTGTGGGAGTTTCCTAAAAAATAGGATTTAAGAATCCTATAAATATGTAATGTTTATTGAATGAAAATAATTAGGAGCATGGTATTATAGTTTGAAATTATTTTAGCTTCTATTGTCTCTGCCCATGTTTTCAATATGGTATCAGAGTGAGGTTTAGGAGGAAATTATTTTGGTAAAGCGTGATCTGTCATGGGTCACACAATTATCTGAGAAGTTCTATTGGCGACAGATTCAACGTCATCTTTCCTGTCGAAGCTTCTTGATTCAAATTTGTCATTGGGTTCACACATTGGCATCTGAATATCGCTTTTGTAAGATTGGCTCTATTTCTTGTAGAGGCAAATCGAAATCATTTGGCATTAATTCTTGGCTTTGTTGTTGTCGGAGGCGCAATTATATTTGCCAGATCTTACTCATTATGCATCGGCGATGAAGCGTGTTGGCAAATTTATATACAGTGGAGGATTTATAGGTTGAGCAGTTTGCCCTTTTGCAATCACCCTTTTCACTTCATTGATCGCACGGTGTTTCTGAATTATACATTGATCAACATCTTGTACTATGTTAGTGGTCTTGGAGATCATATCCTCAGCATTTCACTCATTTGTTGTAGGTTCTTCATTTTAGAGGGTGATTTCATTTATTTATAGTTGTTGTAGATCTGCGAATCAACTTTGTTATCATTTGCACATGTGGTACTGACAGCGTGGAAGGAAGAAATGTGTACTAGATCAGATCTGCAAGTGGATTGACCTATTATTTGGGAGCTTTCCTTTTTTACTGACATTTTTCTTCTTTGGCGGACAAGCTTCATCAATTTCTGAGGGCATTGTATCAGCTTAGGTCGACTTCATTTTATTTGGCAGTTTCTTTTGTGAGACATTGTTGTCATCATCCTGAGGTGCTACTGTGATTTGCGCCAAGCTTCAATTCGAGTCGTGTTGGTTGTATGTCTTTGCTTTGACTGTGCCAACAGCACACTGACAATATGCCTAAATTCCCTAAATTCAATGTGTAGATAGGTACAAAAAAATTGTCCCTTAAAAGGGCACGGTATGTCCTTCTCAAAGACACAATAGATATAATAAACTCCTTTACTAGAATTCCGTAGTCTGCTTGAACAACAAAATCACTCCTTTACTACAATTCCTTAGTCTGTGTGAACAATAAAATCACTGTGATCATTACTCTACAATGTAAATCAAGTCTAGAGTTAAAGTATGAATTTCTATCCTTATTATTTTTATCAATAAAGATGCCAATTGATTGAGTTATTAAGGGGTACTAGAGGTTAATATTTCCACACTTGGCCCTTGAACATTGGCGGTTGATGTTTATTTTATCATAGTTGTCATCTACTACAATGTACTCACACTAGAATAAAGGAATAAGCTTCTATCATTTTACGCCAAGCGGCATTTATACAGCAGCAACACGGATGTACATAAAAAAGAAAATTGGTCAGTTACTAATGCATAGAACTGGAAGAGGAATGGACAGCATATTCGAAGTGTTGGGTTGGCTCTTATGCCCCAGTACATTAGAACCATATGGACTCCATCAAGCGGTTGAGCATTTTCAGAAAGAGGCTTGAATTAAACATTATATTTTATATGTTTCATGTCTTTTCTCCAAGGTTTTTACATGAAGAGCTTATTGTGAACTGTACAGAAATTCTAAATCCTATACAAGGGTTCAGGGATGTTACAAAGGGGCGTTCATGACGAGGTGGAGCATTTGCAGAGGTTCATCGTGAAGGACCTCCAGAAAGAACCTCCCACAAACAAGTACCACTTGTATCAAAGATTCAAAATCATCATGTCTACAATATGATTAACATTATTACGTCTACAACACAAACATTGGTTAGTATATACCTCTTTTATTCATTTAATGACAGAAAAAATTTAGAAATTTTGAGTTTCCTGGTGTTGAGTTAATCAAAGTAGAATGGCAGTATTTCAACAGATTGAAATATTGAAATATACAAAGACAGATAATTTCAGGAAGGATGAAATTACAGCTCTTGGAGGTCAACGTTAGAGTGATCAGAATGGCTTCAGTGCATTTTATGACCATCTGAAAGATCTCCAAAAATGATTATCATGCACGACATTAACTTTTACTTACCACTGCTTGTGAATATGTTGACAAGTCTTTCTAATATCTTAAAATATAAAATTTTCAGTCTGTACAGTCACTCTGCTCATTCCCTCTTCCTTCCTTCATAGAAGAAATATGAAGCGACGCAGAGTTTGATGGCAGCCTGAATGAAGAAGACACGTACAAGTGTATGGAATGGCTTGAGTCAGAAGCTCATCATTCTCTTTTGTATGTTTCCTTTGGTACCTTAGCCAACATTAGTACACAACAGCTTCAACAAATAGATTGCGTCTTGCCAAGGAAAAAAGAAAGAAATTGTGGATGATCTGTCCTATGGCAGACAATGGCATAAGAAAATATTTTAGAGGGCTTTGCAGAGGAGATTGGAGTTTGGGGTTCGATTGTAAAGTGGAGTTTGGGGTTTAATTTTGCAGAGGATTTGATAGAGGTTAGTGTTGTTAGAGCATTAAACTACTTAAATGTCTATCTTGTTGCTTTGGATTGTTTCTGCTATCATATTGGTTGGCTTTGTTATATTCTTTCTTGGGTTTGTACTGATGTCAATAATGGCAAGAATACGTATCACTATTTCTTTCAAGGGATTCTCGATAGATTCTTTCCATTTTATATTTATCTTCTGCTATCTTGGCTAATTGTAAATAATAATTATTTTGTTTGTGTTTGGAGGTAAAGTGCAAAATGTCCAGTCTTTAGGTAAGGGATTTTCAAATTTCAATTTTGTTTGTAACCCAATGACATCTGAAACTCCAACAGTCACATTGGAAATACTAACATGCATGCCGCTATGATTGTCACTCTCTAACTGTAAATAACGATATTAGACATTGATTTTTAAATAGTCTATTTTCTGAGTTTTCTTTTTGTATAATCAAATCATATATCATATGATATCTCTCAGCGTCTTCTACATAAATTTTTCTAAATATATGTAATGCTAGTTATCATTCTATGACATAAATAAATTAGGTGCAATCATTCTTTGTCTTGATAATTGTGATCAGTAAAATCCTGTTGTATAACAAGAAATTAAAAAGGTACAGTAACCTCATCCAATTGTATAACCTTGTATTTTTACAAAAGCAGCAGAAGTGATAGCATCTGTGTGACCCTCCAAAACATGTGTACAGGATCCATCTGCTCTCCATATCCTAACATGATGTGAAAGAAAATGGTTGTCATCTATATTTTTCTCCATTCATTATCCCTACCTTTATTAAAAAGAAATTACTAAAAGCATTTTAATGTGGCTACATAAAGAAATTAGGTTAGCAATAGAAAATTCATCTAGCAATCACAATAGAGGAGAGTTTTACCTTCCTATGCTATCACACGAGCCACTAAATATGAAGCTGCATAAAACAAACACTGTAGTGAAAAACTTGAAATTAAATCTATGTGGAAGAACATTCTACAAATACAGAGTGCAATAATCTCAACAGCTGAAAAGAGACTCAAAACCATTCAATAAAGCATTTGAAACCATCCCCAAGGTTAGTTAAGATAATTATTAAATAGCCTTTGCTAACAGATGATTTCTCCTGTAGGCGCACAGAAATCCAATGACAGAAGATAATCAAAGATTAAAGCAATCAAAATCCAATTAAATTTTAATCATCCACTTCATTAAGTATTCACCTTAGACAACATGGAGTGTGGTTCCATTTCTAGGAACAATACTTACTTGGAACAAGGTGCAACCTTTTAGCTCAAATATCTTCAGAATTGCACGAAAGGCCACTATTTTCACTTCTACCACTTCATTCATAATATTATATTCATTCTTCTTATATTTGTTCTAGAATACTGCATGGATGAACATTTCAAACCTACAGTGGATTTACATTGATCTTGATGCTAGAGTACAAGGTTAAGAGGACACAAGATATATTATTAGATATAAGAAAAGAAAATTCAAAAATCAATCTATGAAAGACTAAGCAAAGATTATATAAACATGTCTAGATGTGATGCCTCAATTTTGAGCCTTGCATAAATATATTAATGTGCTATAAATTATGCAATTACCAATGGTTATATAATTTGGCAAATAATCATGAATGGGTCAGAAGGCTCGACATTTTCTACTTGACCTGAAAAAACTTATCATGCAGTCTACGAGTGCTTATTTCATAAATCTAGAACGTGAACTCAATAATCTGTGAATTTAAACTAATTATGGATTGCATGACAAGCTTCACTAACCATCCACTACCAACATTGTAAATTAGGTTGACTAAGAAGTTTTTACACTAATCTTAAAAGGCATCAATAGAAGGAAACGATTCATGAACTCACTGTTAATAGGAAAGCAAGAGCCAGTGGGTAGCAATTTAGTAGAAGATTAACAAGGATTTTCTTTAGATAATATCATAATAATAATGATGCTAGCCTTTTTAGTTAAATATTGTGCAATATCCATGCACATTCAATTCAAGTGCAAGAATTTATTGGCATTTGTTGCCAGGTATCGGTGCCTTTATGTGTTCTGGTATAATGTATAGAGTTTCAAGGAAGGATCATTTGAGACCTCAAGTGAATCAGTGCCTTTGTGTTTGAATGAGTCTATGACAATGTTCCTGACTCATAGTTGGCAGTAATGATGCTGCAATAGACCATTTATCAAGTGATAGTCGTGAGGATAAAATTGCACGCACCTAGATGCTTATCACTGCAAATATACAAGTTACCAAATCAGCAGATAAACACTGTGTTTCCAAGTACGATTCATCCCGGAACTGATTTGGAATTGAATCAATTGTGGAATCATACACGGCTCAAATTTTTTGGATTGGAATGGTGTGGAATCATTGACATGATGAATACTTGGGTGATTCCAAGTCAGATGTGGTGTTTTCAAGACATTTCCATGATGACTCCAGCAGCAGGAAAAAAAAATTACATGATTAGACTTTTTGACTATTTGAAACCCTAAACAATCATCATTTCATGCATTACGTGTGTTGGACGAGTCATAGGAACAACATAGGAGCTCCATGTGACAAAGGAGTCACACAAACAAGAAAGGAACTAGTGTTTACTCTGCTTGAATGTCTCAGGAAAAGAATCACACTGTTGCTTGTTAGTATCCATTTTAGTACCCTAACAAATTTTTGCCTGCAATCAAAATTATAGTTCGTAATCATGTAATTCTTGTCATGCTTTTAATATCAGCCAAGTTGTCCTTCCTATCAAATCTCAAAGGGCATCAATCATTAGTCTATTTTTTCAGCTAACTATATTCTGAAACTGGTCGTGTATAAGAAATGCCCGATAAAGGAGATCAAATTTTCAATAGTTTGGTAGGCCCAGCATAGGTAGAGGAGATAAACTGCCAAGGTTTACATCTAAATGAAGAATAGTGGCAAAGTAGCAAAGGAAGTGCATCAATACTTAAAGCATACAAGTATTACAGGTGACAACCAGTTAAGAAAGTAGCATAGAGATGAGAAAACTGTGCAACGGTTAAGTTGGGTTAAAAACAAAGTGAATGTTGCAACTTTCAATTGGCCATGCCACTACAAAAAGCCAACTCACATGGCCAAAGCAAAGTAAATCTGTGCCAACCACTTAAGGAAACAAACAACCAAACATTACTGCCGATTTCAAGTGGCAGAGCCAGCAGAAAGTCACAACTCAAGTGGAATGTCATGAAGAAACTTAGAAAAGTGCAACCAGCAAAGAAGAGTTAAAGTATTAAGTGAAAACTCAATTTTAGTCTGACAATGCTAATGGAAACTCTGATTCAAGTGGATAATCTTAAGTGAAAAGGTGCCAAGCAAAGAGATGAATTCAAAACATAAGCAGTTGCACTTTTCAATGGCAATGTCATTCTTGAAGTGTGATTCTACTGGCAAGAGATGATCAAAAGTGTGACTGGCATAAAGTCCAGTTGATAACTGTTAAATATACACCAGAAATATAGAAAACAGCAGAACATAAAAATGAATACAAATATGCCAAGATTACCCTGGGAAAACCCTCCTTCCTGAGGGAGAAAAACCCAGCAACAAAGATCTCACTTTTATTAATAATGCACGAACAATAGATTGAATTACAATTTGACTGTACACCAGATCGAACTGAATCACTGATAATAATAATCAGAACAGAGAACTGATGAAAATGCTTTACAAGATGAATCACGATTTCACTGAGCTTCTCATCACAGAAATTATCATCGAACAATAATGAGAACTCCGACAAAATGAATATATAGAAAACTTTACTTTCCATCGTTTCCTTGGAAACGAATAGACAGACAGCTACAAAGAAACCAATACTGATGCCTGTAGAGAAAACTATCAGACAGTCACCGCTACAAATCACGAACTTCACTAACCACATATTTGTCATCAGCACACATACGATGACCATAGAATATGAACAGCATAAGAATATTAAGTGATACGACTTCAGGAAAAAAAAATCCTCCCGACACTACACATCAGCATACTCGCCTGATATATATCATCAACAATAACTAAACATAAATCGTTCTTTTTGCTTAGTAATGCCAACTTATAAGTGTTTCAAACGTATTGGGGATTTGCAACAGCCTAAAGAAGATAAGGACGAGGTTGCTTCAGAGGTTCCTGATTCTTCTTCAGAGATAGAAGATGTACCTTCACTTCATTGATTCCTTGTGCAGAGTCACTGACTGAGACTTACATCATTCTTGTTCATCGGGATCATCTTTGTCTTTCAGATATGAAGGATACATTTGAGGGGTTAGCTCTCCTCTTTGATAACAGCCATTGCACTCTTGTTGTCAAACCATATTCATCTTTGTAATTTATTCTACATCAGTTTCTAAAGAGATCCAATTTGTCACCTTCTTCTTTGAATGGGCATGAACCTTATTGGATTGTGGCATCTTCATCTTTCATGGACAAGGAGACACATGAGAAATTTTTAGAGAAATCATCATTCTTCTTCATACTTTCATCTTTCAATGCCTGTCTTGAATGGAAGCATTCCTCAGTTGTACTTGGTTTAGTTTCATTCTAAGGGGAGACAAGTTGTTTGTAAGCATTGGATCATGTTTGCCTGCAGACACTTTGCATTTCCGAAGAGATTATTCATTATGGGGGACTACATGGTCTCTCTATTTCCCTCTTATTGGGGGGGGTGGGTATCCATTGTGTCTTCGTGATAAATGTAATTCTTGGGGGTATTTATGAGAGCTCCATACATCACTCGTTCTACCACTCGTATATGATCTTTTGCTTTCTCTCCTTTAAGGAGGGGTTTTTTCCAGTGGTTTTTCTCTTTACTATTTGTTATAGATCATTTGAATTTTGTACATAGGTACCTAACATCGCCTAGCAGCTGCAATCCATCTTTGCATTTTGCATTATTTGCATAATAATTCCATCTCCCTAAGTTGCACTTAAAAGGTGCTGTTAAAGAGAACCATGTCAAGTACCTGGTCATTGTGCCTTGTAAGTTCCTAATGAGGGACATGTTCACATGTTTACTTAGATACTAGGTGGCATTCTATAAGTTAGTTATAATGGGTCCATGTTCACCTCATTTACTTTTAGTTTCCTAGGCATTTAATATTTAAATCAGGCATTTAATGTTTGTCTCATGTTAATTTTTCATATTACATCACACCTTGCCTATATAATCAAGGGGATTATATATTTGTACTGTATCGCATATCTCTATATTCAAGCAAGCACATTATCTTGCATACTCTCTTGTAGAAG
This sequence comes from Thuja plicata, assembly GCA_018584345.1. NCBI lineage: Eukaryota > Viridiplantae > Streptophyta > Pinopsida > Cupressales > Cupressaceae > Thuja > Thuja plicata. The sequence continues at coordinate 104,923 of MU223622.1, forward strand.
GCATCTTTGTTTTCGCTGGTGAACCTGGAGTCTACAGCTCCTACATGTGCTCCTACAATAAATACATACATTTATGTATACAAATAAACTAGGGGAAGCATCATTAACAACAACATATAGCATGCCATATATAAACTAGGGCATGCTTTGTTGTACTGACATCCAGCCATATCCATCATACGTTAATCTTTGGAGCAATCAAGCATTACACAATATCTTCCATTTTCTAATTCATCCACAAGGTTGAGACCACAGACTCTATTACCCAAAAATTTTAAAATCGATAACATGGCTAACTCTCGACTGTACAGTGTTAATAATTCTCTAATGAAGCAAACACAAATATCTTACAGTTGTCTTCAAAGAATTAAACTATTAATGTATAATCTAGTTAAAAAAGTTAAAACCATTCAATCCCAAGTATGTTTAAGCTGATTTCAGAATAACGAAGAAAATTACAGACCTGGAACAAGAACCGTCAACTGCACTGACCCAATCATTATGTAAAAAGGGCTCTTCCTTGTTAGGAGGAACCACTGCTAGTATATATTCTATGTTAAGAATTTTTTCCTGAACAGAGTCAAAATTCAGTACATTATCAGAGAATGCTATACTTTTCAAGCAGAGAAGTTGTAAAAATAATAAATTAAAACCAAATCTATTTGCAATAAATCGAGAAAGGAAATGATTTCTCTAAAACAATCTTCAAGTACTAGTGCTTGCTATAAAGAAACAAAAGACCAATTCTGCTAGATAGATTCCATTAAATCAATTTCTTTTTTCTTTTGAAAGAAAAACAAGCAACAATAAAAGTAATGCTATTTACATAAAATTGATATCCTCTACACAAAAAGCAAAAAGCGAAGCATCAACGAATGAAATAAAAAAAATGTAACAGTGTCATTTTCTTCTTATAAATAAAATCATTCACATGATAGAATAGAAATCAATATAATATGTTATGTTGCAAAAACCTTGATGACATAAGGTGAACTATGAACCATAGCATCGTTCAGAAGGAAGAATCAATATGAACCCATCCAGTGACCTTATGGGCCCATGAGTCAATCTCAAGATGAAATCATGAAGTGAAAGGTATACTATTGAGAAGAACATCTAAAGGCTATTTAACAATCACATACCAAATTAGTAATGCTTCATTACCACCTTAATTTACATATTTAAACCTTTTTTTTAATATTAAAAAATTCCTAATTATTTTAAAATGTCATGAATATCAACTTCATGTGACATTTGACTAATAACCATAGTCACCTGGAGGCGGGGAGACTCGGAGACTTTGGAGACTGGTATGGCTAAATTTCAAAAATAGGAGATAGGTGTTCTTAAAGATGTCATTTTTTAAAATATAATTTAAAACTTCCCAAAAAATATCATAACATAGAACTTTGAAAACAAGAACAATGGAAAAGTTTAAGATTGAACTTTGAACATTAACTAAGAATTTATAGGGTACATTCCTCTAAGCATCCTATAAATTTTGTATCCTATGACAATGCCATGTGAATCCCACCACATTTTACATACATTTTGCTAGTGCAGTTGCATGCAATTGAGCTGGCAGACATGTAAGAAAAATGTGGAAGCATTCACATGGCATGTGAATGCTTAAAATTTAAAAACAAAAACTTGAACCTCCGACTCTCAATCTCATCGAATGTCATGATTGCAAGCCCGCAGGAGATTTAAACAACAAAAAAAATTGAAAACAAATGTAAATGCAAACCTGGTTGCAGTCTTATGTGCACATTTCACTCTTCTGGGGCACCTTTAGTGCTTCCAATGGCGAATGAAGAAGGAAAATAACGCTCAATGATATTTTTTATGCCTTTTATGTGCCTTTTTCGGCAGGAGACGCCTGGAAACTTGGTGGGAGACGGGGAGACGGGGAGACGAGGAGAGAGGGCGAGGTAAAGTCTCCGACCAAAATTGAAGACTCCAATTCCATTGCTCAATTAACCTTTTTTATTATAAAAGCATGGGTTGTTAAAATACGATATCTAGCAGCATGTAATAATGTTTATAGCATTTCTAAAAAAACTTAATACGAAGCCTTCTTGCCATGAAACCCAACTCAATATATTCTAAGAGAAAAATATAGGTTATCTCGAGACAACAAAAAAGATTACATATTGGTAAAAACAAAAAGAAAAATAGGAAGATGCACAAAAATGTGATGTATCAACTACCTAGCCTTTATGTATCTTGTCAAAAAAGTAAAAAACTATTTGCTGGCTAGAAAGCTTTATTAACTAACATGTAAGAATGTTATATTATATTGACCTAACACTCAAAATGATACAAAAAACTTAAGCCATTGTAACAATATTAAGAAAAAGTATGCCTAACTTCTCTTGCACTCTAATTTCCATAAAGAAACTTGGCCTTTCAAATTGGCACTTGTAGAGTCGTAAATTACACCCTGTGTAATTCTTCACTGCATAATGTATCTACCTTAGCCAAAAACCAAAGTTCTACGTAAGCCTTCGTACTCCTCCATCTGCTTTGTCATTTTCCTATCTGAATTCTTGACCATGCAGCCTATTTGTCTCAGGACAAGTGCACGTTGCAGAGACATCCGTGCAACTCACATTCGTCCTATGGATCTGCATACACGCAAGTGACCGTTGAGACATTGCAACTACTATATCTGCAATGTAACGACTATTCCCACCACCCACCGACATCAGGAATCCTTCACCTAGCTTAAAACATCACAATTTGCCTTCATTTAGGTCTTCTTGCATTTTGGTCTCTCCTCTTGATGATTATTGGCTTTTGGCAACCTCCTTCATCATCTTGGACAACTCTCACAGCGTTTTGGCACTCTCACATTGCAGCTCCACCACCTTCATCACTATCTCACATTCATCCCATCAAGCTCCGTCTTTGTGGCTTCAAAGGAGAGCTCACTCATCTCACCTCATCTCTTTATGTTCGAGCATATCGTACCTCTTGGTGATTCTTGGTTTTTGGCAACCTTCTTCATCATCTTGGACAGCTCTCATAGCGTTTTGGCACTCTCATGTTGCAGCTCCACCACATTCGTCACTCATCTCACCCCATCTCTTTCTGTTCGAGCATTTTGTAGTGTCTTAATCGCATTGGTATTATTTACTTTATTGTCATTTTCTATCATCTATCATCTATCGGTTATCTATCACCGAGTTTATCTATATATCTATCTAGCTACTGTGGAGATGGAAACACCAAAACAGGGACTTGACTGAGACAAGTCTCCAGACAGCCCCAAAATTTTCCCTTTTTGTTTGTGTAAGTTTTGAAGGAGGAAGCAGTGGAAGATCTTGGGATTTTTCTACCTCCAATCTATGAGCTTTTCTTTTCATTCACTTTCCCTCGTAGAAGTTATTTCTTTAGCTTAGTTATTGTTGATGTGCGTTTTATGACCCACCAAACAGTAGAACAAAATACCGAGGTATTTTATCCTCTCTTGATCAAAGTTTCGTATATGCTAAGATTGCGAGAAGATCATATAGGTCACTCCAAGGTTCCTTTCGTGTCAGGTCTTGACCGTGGATAAGCTCAGTGGTAAATGTGATTTGTTGATGATCACAAGGGGCCTTACATTTGCAAGCTTGAAATGGATTTCAAATCATACTGTATGGAAGTTATCAATAGATTTTGCAATGGAACATTTTTTGGGTATTTTCGAATATGCGGAAAGCAAAAGAGAGTAGGGTCTACGGGCAATGATAGCAATGAGTACTACTTCAGTGGACAAATTCCTAATAACCAAGTTTCGCTTCGCCAAGTCATACTACTACTACACGAGAACCAATGCAATCTTCAAGGATTATACAAAATATTTTCATACCACCATGAACACCATCATGAAGAACAATGTACGTGAATGACAGAAGATAAGCATATGCAGGAATGGGGTTCAGACCAACTTTGCACAACGATTTACAATCAGTTAAATGTCAAAAGTATGAACCAAAGGAACTCATCAAAACACCATCATATTTCTCATTGCAATCACAACACTTTATCTAACTTTTATCCAACAAATCTAAACTAAATGAAGGAATTATGAAACCAAGCAAGCACTAAAACACATCAAGTATTCACCAAACTTCAATGAAAACTTTATTGTCCCAGTAGCTCGTAGCAACAATCTCAAAATCCGCTGCTTACAAATGAGAAGTGAGGCCTTTATATAGGTCCTCGAATACAATGAGTGGCCCGAATAAAAACAATAACCGATGGCCCAGATCGTGCCACCTCATCCCTAATTAGGGCTAGGGCAAGAAGAAGGAATCTACATTAATGAGCATAACTATGAGGACCAATCAGAAGGAGAACCTCCACTATAGTGGACAATAAATGCCCACTACATGCACATGTTTAGGTGAGTGGGGCGAAATGGATGCCCATCATGCATTAAATGCACTATTTTGCCTTGAATGGATTGATCTTGATTTTCTTCCTTACATGCGCTGACTTTTGACTTGGAGATCTTTGACTAGTCAATAGAGATGACTGAGCACCATGTCAACAATGCATCATTTTGCAATCCAAATCCAACTCTGATTACTTCTTTTGAAATTATCTCTCCTTTTGATCATTTTCTTCCTTCCATGCTTGCTTGGGAATTCCTCTTCTTGAAAGTGCATTTGGATTCTCTTGTATATGATTATGGAATTTCTTCGATCAAAGTTTGGAACCGGAATTTTTTCAAGCTTCAACAGATCAAAGTTCAACTTGGAAATCCGAGACTATCTTGGCCATAGTCTCGGATTTCCAAGTTGAACTTTGATCTTTTGAAGCTTGGAACCATGAATGTCTTGAACTGGATTGCTTAAGTCTTTAACATTGGAACCGGAACCCTCGGACAAGACTGTCTTCCTCGAACATCCGAAACTAGAATTCTTCCTCCTGCAAAATGAAATCACGAACATATGAATCGTGCAAGGAAATAAGATAGAAGACACTTTACATCTCATTCCACACTGGGAATAAAATTCAAACTCATAGAACCCTTAGAATAAAAAATTTCTCCCTCCAGAAAGAAGCTTTCTCTCCAGAATTCTTTTCTCTCTCCTCGAAAGATCCTCTCTCTCTAAGCTTCGCACTTGTTAAATTCTCCAAAATCCCTCACCATTACGCTTCATCCATCGGTGCATGTTTAAAAAACGATCTGAACATTCTTTCACTTAGGCAATTTGCATTATTTCCAACATCCAAAATAATTCCAAAATCCAATTTTTTCAATTTCGCCATTTTCCATTTTTCCAAGATTTTTGAAGTTTTACAAGATTTCCAAATTTCTCCAAGATTTCGAATTTTTTCAAATTTCCAAACAAAAATTGAAATTTCTAATTCCTTCAAAGATTTCAATTTTTTGAGTTTTTTCGGAATTTTACATGGCTTCAAATTTTTCAATTTGTTTGAAATTCTGGAACTTTCAACATTTCCAATTTTTTAAATTTTCTAGAATTTCCCATATTTCACGATGCCGGAATTTTTTAAGTTTGCAATTATTTGAGTTTTCCAAAGCTTTCAACTTTTCCGAGGTTTTCAAGTTTTCATAAATTTTCCATTTTTAGAGATTTTTAAGATTTCCGAGATTTTCCATTCCACGATTTCAGAATTTTCAACATTTCCAATTTTGAAATTTTGAAATTTCTCTGATTTTCAAACTTTTTGAAGTTTTCCATTCTTTGAGATTTCCACGTTTTTCTGAAATTTCCCAAAAAATTCCGAGACTTGAATTTTTGAGTTTTTCAATAAGTTTCGGAATTGTCCAAGATTTCACCTTTTCAAGATTTTTAAACTTTTCAAAAATTTCCATTTTCCAAATTTTCCGAAATTTTCATTATTTCCAAATTTTGGAATTTTGCCCAATTTCAAAATTTCAAGATTTCTTCAAAATTTTCCATCTTTCTTGATTTTTTTGAATTTTCTCTAATATTTGGGAATTTGCCAATTTTCCAAGATTTCACCTTTTCAAGATTTTTGAACTTTGATTCACAAAAGCAACTTTTTTTGTGTTTAATTTTGATCCAGGCAATTGATTTATTTTTTATTGGTCGCTTTTTCTTTCCTCATGACTTGGTCGTTGGAGCGCATTTCCAAGAGCTTCGTGGATTTTCACTTTGAACGTTTTCCCTCACATGCTCAAAAATGCGCCTGAGTGCAATATGGAGGGGTTGGCAGATTTTTCTATTGTTTGGAAGTTCTTTCACGTCGTCAATTCCGCACCAAAGCACATTTTCCTTTCCCTCGTGGATTTCTATTTATTCCAACATTCCTTGGCCCAAGTCTTTTTGCGCTCCTAACTATGCGCGGGCGCACTTTTGGGGAAGTGGAGGATTTTTCTATTTTGGAAATTCCTTCACATTGGCTGACTTGCGCTCAGACTTGCGATGGAGCGGGATTTGGGTCATGCTAAGGATTTTCCTTCACTTCCTTGATTTCTCGACTTGGGAGAAAATGCGCCCTCTCTCATTTTCGAGTGTGATTTGGTAGTGGTGAAGGATTTTCTCACTGGTCGAGGATTCCATCATTGCCCGGATTTTGCGCTCGAAGATGCATTTGTGCGCAATTCTCTACCCCCGACGGATATTTCCATTTCCTCATCCCTATGCTTTGGAGATGTGTCCCGGATGTGAAAAGTGCTTTCAATGGTCCTGCCTTTTCAAGAGTTGTGCTTCCTCCATTTTCAATGGGATTCCAAATCTCAGGCCGCACAACGTTGTAGAAGCTTCTTGGTCTGCTCTTGTGGAAAGTTTGGAGCCACGATGTTTCCTTTTGTTGTGGGATTGGCTTCTTCATGAGGGCCTTTGTGTACACACTCTCTAGCTTATGTTGGTTACAATTATAAATCCTTATGCTTATGATCTCCCTGCCTTTCCTGTTCTGGTGCTTGTGGAGTAAAGCATTTTGAGAGACTTCAAAGGTCTGAACGAATTTCCTTGGCTCGGTACTCTAAGCTTGGGTGACGGATGCTTCAAATTTTGATGCAATCTCAGTTATAGAAGAATCAGAGACCATGCATCTTTAGTACCCCTGCAAATTTGTGCTCTGGGTATGATTTAGGAGGATCGGTGTACATTCTGATATTTGCAATTTTCTTCCTCTTAGAACATTTTGTGTTGGGTGCATTTTGAGTGTCCACGGTCGACTCTTCCTTTCGCAAAGTTCCTTCACGAAGCAGAAATCGCGCTCGTTTTGGAGTTTCCCATGGATTCCCCTTATGAAACATTTCCTTGATTTGTCCCTTTTGCGCCCTATTTTCCTTGGAATGTTTTTTCCCTTCTTCGATGCTTGAATCGTGCGCGAGTATTTTGTGCTTCCAAGGTGGATTGTTCACAATGTTCCATGCTGGGCATGTGTGAAGACTCTGCTTTCTTTGTGCCTTGATCCATCATGGCGTGTGTGTTGCGCTTAAAGCACACTTGAAAGGGATAGGCTGAAGCTGCATATCAACAGCTCACGGGCGCACGTGGAGACCAACAATGGATTTGTTTCTTGCCTTTAGCGTTGAGGTGCTTGAGGGGCTATGAACACCCAGTGTCAGATTTGAGCTATACATTGTCGTTCTTTCTCTTCTTGTCAAGGGCATACTTTAATGGATATGGAGGAGTCTCACGATTGTGGGTTGATTTCGAGTGCCAATGATTTGCAAGACTTAGGGAAATCGAAAGTGTACATCATAGAAGCAAGAAACAAATCATCGAGCAGGTCTCCTCTTCAAAACCATCTGCATTCTATTCGGAAAGGTATATTTCTTACAATTTGGGAGAATTTCCTTTCAACATAGAGACTTCATTTTGCATATGTAAATCAATTATGATGATGTACTCATCTTTTGAAAACAAATTATAAATGCTTTAGTATGATGCCAAATCCCCTTTTGTCTTCGAGTTTCATGTTCTCTCTTACTTGAGTGCACATAAAGCATATTGGCGGAGTTCTTTCCAACTTGGCCCAAATCCATCATTTTTCAACCAAATTTCTAATTACTCAATCTCCTCTTCAAATTGAGTGTAATAGGACCTTGTAGGAGATTTTTGAAACTTCTTTGGAAAGCACTCAAACTTGGTTCATTTAAAATCGGAACTCGAGATTAGGAAATATTACAAAATGGGAACCTAAAATCCCAAACCATGATCTAACCCGCCACTCCTCAAATAAACAAGGGGAACCTCAAAAGACTACCACTAAGAGCTACTGGGACGACGCAAAAGAAAAGGGCCACGCGAGCGAAAAGACAAGGGGTCCCATCCTCGATGGGCGATGTGTGATTAGGTCAGAACAGTTATCTTTCTATTTCTTGTTCTTAGACTACTCAAACTTTTTGTTTATGCAATCGTTGTCTTGTACCTTTCCTATTTCAATTTATGTACCATGTCCATACAGAACGTACATGTGCCACATTGTCGTCCTGTATCCACGTTGTAGTCCTAGACTTGCACTTGCGTCCAAGACAATTAGCTAATGGAGACAGGAAGTGGATCTTGACAGTTTGCCCTTCTGTTTGCAGCAGTCAAAATAGTTATATTTGTTAGTATAGTCCAGTTATTTCATCTTGCATTTCATTTAAGTCTTAAGTTCAAGTTAATCAATTAATTTTCTTGATCACCCTAGCTGACCAAACTGCTAGTTTAGTGAGGTGGTGCAACAACTGATTGATGAAACATTGAAGTCCCCAAACAATCATTTCCATGCCAAGGGTAAAAGTTGATATCAACATAATATTGTTGAGCACACGATTATCCTAACAGGGGGTGAATCAATATAATAATATCTTTTAACAAAATAAAATTTAATAATCAAATGCAAACAAAACAATAACACGATATTTACGTGGAACCTTTACGAGCGAAAATGATGGCAATAATGCTTTCTTTATATAAAAATTTCTTTACAATTTCAGAGGCACCAACCCCTCATTCAAATGTCCACCTCTACAAGGATGATGGATTAACTTATCTTTTACCAGTTATGCTATATTTATTCCTCTCAAATTGATCTTTCAAATCTGCTATGAGATGACTATAGGTCTGCCACAAACTACTTTCACTGACTTGCTATAATGATGTTCCTTACACCACCTATAAATCTGCTATAAAATTGGTCACAAATCTGTTATAAAGAGATCGCAATCTCTTCCTTACAATCTGCTCATCAACTTCATATACACTTCTGAATTAATCCTCTTTATAATGTACTCTCTCTTTGGTGTATGTACTTGATCCATCTTCTTTCAATACTCCATACTCATCCTTCTCATCTAATCAACCTCCTTGTATCTTCTCATCTCCCTTAGAAACATGTCCCTTCATCAACTAGTCACAACTTTCATAATTCTTAATATTAATCTCCTCATAAATAGCGACTTTTCCTTAAACACAAATGATCTCAAGTCACATCGCACCTTTTGGATTACACTTTATTACTTTCATTTTATAAATTGCTGTCTAGTAAAACATGCATGTCAATTGTTATTGCTGGTTCAGGTATAGTCACTACTTTTGGTCATTGCTGCTATAACATAAAGCTGCTTCTGTTCTAATAGTCGCTGCTTTTATTTTTAATTGCTTCTCATATTATATTCGCTGCTTTTATTTTTAATTGCCTCTCATATTATAGTCGCTGCTTTTATTTTAAATTGCGTCTCATATTATAGTCACTGCTTGTTCTAATGTTTTCTCTTAGCAAAACATTAACAAATCTGTCATTCTTTGATTGCTGCTGTCTTCTGTTTATATTTTATTTTATTAACTTTATATTTTATCAGTTTCATCCTAAGTTACCAGGTTCCTTGCATATTGCCTGTGTTCCAGCGTGGGGCAAGCCTGGTACTGGTTATGGACTGGTTCTCCACTAAATTTGACCCAAGTGCAGCCCAGGCACCCAGGTTCCCTGTGGGTCCGGCTCTGCCGAGTCCACATGTAACCCGGGTGCCCAGGCCACAGCACCCCATGCCGCACCCAAGCCAAACCCGGGGGAATCCATGGCTGTAGTTGCACTCGCAATGAGTCTATACAATGTACTGCACTCGCAATGAGTCTATAATTTGTGGATTTTTTACGCTGTTTTCACAATAGCAGAAAACTTAGTAACATACCTCTTGATTTTCCTGGCTTGCAATCCTCACCATTCAGGACAGTAGTTAAATCTGGCCATTAGTTGATCTGACCTGTGTGACTAATTTTTTTGAGTGCGAATAATTCAATATCATACATCTTTAATTTTGAGTGCAAGTTATTCTCTTTTTTCAATTTTTTTCAATAATTGTTTTCAAAATGAGGTGCAAGAAAGGACATTTTGAGACTTTTGCAAATTATGTATATGATATATGAGGTATTTTATTTATAATTTTATTGGCAATTATGGATATGAAAAGGTGCGCACCACCTTATTACATAGTGAGAGAAAAAATGTGCCCTGGATATGAAAAGGTGCGCACCACCTTATTACATAGTGAGAGAAAAAATGTAGAGGCCCAACTAAAACCAATAAGAGATTCTTGGGTTCAAACGGGTGTGTCTATTGTTTCGGATGGATGGAAAGATTGCAAAAACCGTCCATTAATCAATGTAATTGCTGCAAGCCCCAAGGGGTCAATGTTTTTCAGGGCAATTGACTATGAAGGGGAAGTAAAAGATGCAGAGTTCATTGTCAAAATTCTCATTGATTCCATACAGTTCGTGGGCCATGAAAATGTTGTCCAAGTAATTAGGGACAATGCAAAAGTTTGCAAGGCTGCAGGTACTTTGGTAGAGGCTAGATATGATCGCATCTTTTGGACACCGTACACCGTCCATCCTCTCAATTTAGTGATGAAAGCAATTGGCACCCAAGTAGAATGGGTAAAGCAGATATATGAGGAGGGTGAGGAGATTCAAATGTTTGTGACAAATCGCCATATGTCACAAGCAATTTTCAGAACTTATTCGAGATTGGAATTATTGAAGGTAAATTTTAAAATTTAATTTATTTAGTTTTTCATAACTGAATAAAATATTTTTTGTGTTGTTTACATATTTTAAATGTGTTACTAACTTACTATTAACATGTTCTTAGGTGGCTGAAACTTGTTTTGCCTCTGACACAATCGTCTCGAGACAACTTGTGAAGTTAAAGGAGGCATTGTCACAGATGGTCATTAGCAACCAATGGGGCATTTGGAAGCAGTCCAATACAGCAAGGGCCCAAAAAGTGAAGGCAACGATACTGGATGATGATTGGTGGGGTCGTGTGGAGTATGTTTTGAAATTCACCAAGCCAATCATGTCAATACTTCGCTTTGCTGACACTGATGAACCATGCCTCGGGGATGTCTATGATTCCATGGACACTATGTTGGAGGAGATAAAATTGGTAAGCTATAATACATTCCTCTATCTTTGTTTATTGAGAGATATCTAGATTCTAAATTACCATAATGATAACTTACATCAAGATAACTGACATGAACATCATTTGATATCGCAGGTCATACAAAAGAGAGAGAATGATCCTAAGGACACCTTTTACAAAAAGGTGGAAGCAATTGTTCATCATCGTTGGAACAAGATGACCACACCTTTGCACCTCCTAGCATATGCTCTATCCCCCAAGTACTATAGTGCACCCATACTTCGCATTCCAGGTAGAGTGCCACCATTTAGAGATGTTGAGGTTGCAAATGGGTATAGGAGGGCATTAAGCAAAATCTTCCGCGATACAGAAGTTGGGGTAATTGTTAGGAATGAATTTGGATCGTTTATCTCAGAAAGTGATCTCAACCCTATTGTTGCCAATGACCAAAGCAAAATGGATGCTATTAAATGGTGGTACCTTCATGGGAAAGATTATATGTACCTCCAACCTCCTGCAATAAAGATTCTATCACAAGTAAGTTTTTAAGTTCTTTTTCTTTTTTTTTGGCCACTTGCATTGTAGAATTTAACACTTTAACACTTTTGAATTTATCTTGTATTTTTTTAATTTTGTTGGTTTTCTCTCTAGGTGGCGAACTCTTCTGCCGCTGAGCGAAATTGGAGTACTTACTCCTTTATCCACTCAATCAAGCGTAACCGGTTGGCTGCAAAAAAAGAAGACTTGGTGTATATTCACAACAATTTGCACCTCCTAGCACGGAAGAATCCAAAATACAAGAAGGCGCCAGAGAAGCTTTGGGACGTAGCACCCGAGACTGCTGACTTGGATATGACCACTCGGGATCTTGCTAGAGCCACTTTGGCTAATTTGGATGATGATGATGAGACAATACCCTCTAGTGCTAGTGGAGCCGGTTTGGGTTCCAATGATGATGTTGATCAGCCACTTGCAGCTACAAAAGACCTCATTATTCTGGATTTTTTTGATAATCCATCTGATGATTTGTGAAATGAAAACTTTAGTCTTTCATGATTGATGAACATTGAATCATGTTTCAAACTTTAATGGACTATATTTTGAATTTTCATTTTGTAATTCAATGTGCTGATTTTCTTTAGAATCGTGAGCATAGATCAATGATCAAGTATACTACATAAATTTTTAATGTTTATCTTTGAGATTTGGAATTGATCAATGATCAAACATCATAGATTCATACTATGAAATGATTTAGTTTTAAAATTATGTATATTTCACTTTTTTTTTTGTATATATATCAGTGTAACTCGGGGACGCGTACCCGGCCCAAAACCCCGGAGTACCCAGTATCGGGACGTCCCCGGGACGGGTACTTCGCGTACCGGAGTACCCCCACTATCGCTCAAGCACCGCCGTACCGCAGCCGCACCCGTCCCCACACCCCTTGGGTACTCTGATACTTGGGTACTTCGGGACGGTACTTGGGTACTCTAGGACTGTACTTGGGTACTTCAGGACGGTACTTGGGTACTCTAAGACTATACTTGGGTACTCTAAGACTGTACTTGGGTACTCTGGAACGGTACTTGGGTACTTCGGGACGGTACTTGGCTACTCATTTTGATATCAATCATAATTCATATCATGCTACTCATTGTAATCATGATCATCTTTATGATATTATCATATTTCATAATTGAACAATGAATTTTGAATCTTTGATAGAATCATAGAATAATATAATTTTATGATTATCATTATGTTACTATGAGTCTATGAGTATGTATGTTACTATCATCAATGTTTCTATGTTGAATGTTCAATGGTTCTGGTTCGTGTTGCAATTTTGCTATGTTCAAGTA